>MPUH01000652.1:0-41645 GCA_001970955.1 Stentor coeruleus | reverse complement strand
AAGTCTTTATCATGATTTTTACGTGAAGTTTTGATTAATTTATTTCAAAGAATTGATAATTATTTTTTTTTTTTTATAAGATCAGTTGTTTAAATTTCAATTAATTAGTACTTGATGAGTAGTTTATTTAACATTTCATAAATTTTTTATTTTTTTAATAATATTAGTTTTTGCTTCTTTATTAATGTTTTTACAAATATTATTCTTGTTTTTAGCAATTTAATTATTTTGTCGCTGCTGATTTATGTCATTAAGTTATCATAATATCTTTCCTGTAGAATCTTTTAAATTTCATTTAAAAAATAAAATAAAATTATTATAATAGGTGTATATATCATTTTTTTTTAAAAATTTTAATGAAAATCTTAAATTATCACCCCTTGAAATTTATAACGAAAATTTCTATAATTTTGACTTTTTTGAACTATATAATAAACTATTTAACCACTTAAATTTTTATTTATTTTTAACTAATATAATATTATCAATTTTATTTTATTCTATAAAATTTATTTTATTTTTTAATAATATTTTTTTTAATATTTTTGAAACTGTAATCGGTCTACCTTATTATAGCGACCAACCGTGTTGAGCTAGACGTAACTCTTTAGTTGAACTTTTTAATGACCCTAGAATGTTAATATTTATTAGGAGCTTAAATATAAATGAACTAAGTTGTGAGTTATATGTCCCTAGACCTTTTGATAGTTTACCTCCAGTTTTTCCAGATCCAATATTTGCTAAGCCTGATAGACCATCTGCTACTATATATTTTTCAGAAATAAGTAATGTAGAACTTACTGATGAAGACGCTGAAAAATTATCAAATGCTATTAAATCTATAGAATCTATAGTAAGTATAGAAAATATAAATGCTTCTTTAAATTTAAATAATGGTGGTAGTGATAATGATAATAATCCTGATTTTTTAAATTTTATAATAAATAGTTTAAATTCTATTATAGATAAATATAATATAAACTTTGATAATTTTAATTTATTAAATTTAAATGATTATACACCTTATTATATTTATTTTGATAATTATAATCCACTTAATTATGATGATTTTAATTTACTACAAGTTAATAATTATTTTTTTTATGATAAATTATTCTTAAATTTTTACTGTTTTAATCATGATATATTTAATAAAGATTTTAAATATAAATTTTTAGATTTAACACAATATGATTTTAATATTTATTTTATTCCACAAAAATTTAAAAATAAAAAAATAGATATTTTTAATTTTATAAAATTAAAAACACCGATTCTTTTTATACTTAAATCTAAAAAAATGTATTTATCTTATTTTAATATAAAAGTACAAAAATATTTATTTTTCAATCTAAATAAAAATGAGAATATTTTTTTTAATAAAAAATTTTTTAAATTTACTACTAATAAATTAGTTTTAGTTACTAATTGATATATCAAATTACTTTATAGATTTTATTATAATCCACTTAATTATGATGATTTTAATTTACTACAAGTTAATAATTATTTTTTTTATGATAAATTATTCTTAAATTTTTACTGTTTTAATCATGATATATTTAATAAAGATTTTAAATATAAATTTTTAGATTTAACACAATATGATTTTAATATTTATTTTATTCCACAAAAATTTAAAAATAAAAAAATAGATATTTTTAATTTTATAAAATTAAAAACACCGATTCTTTTTATACTTAAATCTAAAAAAATGTATTTATCTTATTTTAATATAAAAATACAAAAATATTTATTTTTCAATCTAAAAAAAAATGAGAATATTTTTTTTAATAAAAAATTTTTTAAATTTACTACTAATAAATTAGTTTTAGTTACTAATTGATATATCAAATTACTTTGTAGATTTAAAAAGTATAAAGTTGATAAATTTTATTTAAAACTTTTTGATATTTTTATACAAAATAATTGTCAAATTACTTGAGTTTCTTTTAAAAATAAAATAAAAAGTAAAATTTTTTTAAAAAAAGTTGTTTATTATTTAAATAAAATTTTATTTGTAAAATTAGACTATACGATTTTTTTAAAACAATCAACTATTTACCGTTTTCATAAAAATTCAAAAATTTTAATAAATAAAGCTAAAATAAATTTAAAGGATAGGTTAAAAAATTTTATAAAATTTAACGTTTTAATTAAAGCTGATAATTTATTTTGTGAAATTAAAAAAAATTTTGTAATTTTAAAACATAATTATTATAATTTTTTTAAAAAAGAAATTATACGAAATTTTGTCAAAAAATTTTTTTATACTATTTTTATTTTATTATTTTATTCTATTTTAATAATTTCTATTATATTATATTTTTTTTATTTTTATTATAAAAAATTAGCACCTAGAAATACAAAAAAAAAAATTAGAAAATTTCTTTATAAAAAATTTTTTTTTTATTATTGATTTGTAAAAACTAGAACATATTTATTAAAAAATAAATTAAAACTTTTTTTAATAAAAATATATTCTTTTTTTAAAAGTTTATTTTTATTTTATAAAAATAAGTTGAAATTTAAAATATTATTTATGCTATTGTTAACTAAAAAGTTTATAATAAAAAAATATTTTTTTTATCCGTTATTTTTATTAAATTGATTAAAATTTTTAAAATATAAAATTTTTTTTTTTTTTTTTTTTATTAAATTATTTTCTGATAAAATTAAATATACTAAAAATATAATTTTTTTTATAATTTTTTATAAATTATTTTATATTTTTTTTTCTAAAAATAGTTTACTTTATACAAAACTCTTAAATTTTGCTGAAAATTCTAAATATATGTATATGTTTTGAAATTTTTGTTACCGAATAAGTTATAATTTTAATAGTTTTATTATTTATTTATATACAAAACACGAATATAAATTTATTTATTTTATAAAAAATATAGCTGTATATAGTGCTAAATTAATTATTTTCTTTGAGAAAGAAAATATATTTATTCATTATTACTTTAAAAATATTAATATATATAATTTATTGAATACAAAGTTAAATTTATATTTAACTTTATGTTTTTTTTATATTTTAAAATTTAAACCATCTATATATATTGATTATTCTTTTTTTAGAAATGATAATCCACTCGGTGATTTATTATTTTTTATATATATATATATGTCTTTTACCCTAAAATTAAATATTAAAGTATTATACTTTGAATTTCATTATCCTTTATTTAAAAATTTTTTTTTTTTAAAAAAATATTATAAAAAACTTGAAACATTAGATTTTTTATTATCTTTAAGTTTATTAAAACATAAAAATAATTATTCTTCTATAAATATAGGTATTTTATTTCATTTTTTTCTTTTATTAAAATTTTTTATAATATTTTGTTATCGAGTTTATTTTAATAATTATTTTGATAAAGTCTTAGAGAAACATATTGCAGATAGCTGAGAAGAATTAAAAAAAAAAGAAAAATGCGCTGCTTTATCAGATTATATATTTAAATCAAACTTAGAAAAAACAAGAGAAGTGGTAAATAAAAAAATATTTAAAGTTACAAAATCTAGTTAATATTTTTTTTAAAAAAAAAATGTTAAAAATATGAATAAAGGTTGTGTATTAAGTACAGCGAATAAAACAAATGTATCAAGAGTACGACTTTTTCATATTTATAGGAGTGGAATAAATTCTAAAAGTAAAATAAATTTTTTTTTAAAAACATCTGTTAGAGAACTAAAACCTAGAAGAAAAATTGAATTTAAAAGAAAAAGAAAAATTTTTACTTTGTTAGTTAGAACAAAACAATGAATATTAAGAAGGGATGGTTCTCAAAGAAAATTTTCTGATAATTCGGTTATAATTTTAAAAAAAAATTCAACAATTTGAAATAAATATTTAGTAGGGCCAACAACATTAGAGTTAAAAAGAAAGAAATATATCTCTTTCTTTAAACATATTTTTTAAAAATAATATAAATAAATCTATATTATTTTTTTTTGTTACCATTTTTTAAAAAATTTAGTATTATAACAGACTTATTATTAAAAAACAATAATTTTAAATTAAAAAAAAATAAATTATTTAATATCAGTATTTATTTTATGATATTTAATATTATTTTTTTTTATAAATTAGACAGAGTTAATTTATTTTATGATTATATTTTTCCTTATGTTTTAACATTTTTCCAAACATAGTTTTTTTTTAATACTTTTTTCTAAAAAAATACCGGTACCGGCGAAGGGTAAACAAAAAAATAGAAGATACGTAATATTTAAATTTTTTAAAAATAATAAACTATTTTTTAAATTAAAAAGTTTATCTAATTTACGACTTTTTATAAATAATATAAAATTAATAAATTTTTTTTTAAGAAAATCAATATCAAAATTTCGTAGACAATCTAGAAAAGAATACTATAAAAAATTAAATGAAAAAGGTACACGTACAAAAAAAAGAATAAGACCCGAGAAAGATATTATAAAAAGATTTTCTATGGTAAAACTTTTAAAAAATCTTAAATATTTTGAACGTTTAAAAAAACCTAGAATTTATTTAACTAAATACCGTAGAATTTATAATAATTATTTATGTTTTAATAGTAAAAAATTTCCATTTTCGAAAAAATCAACTAATTCAAGAATGGGTAAGGGTAAGGGTGTAATAAAAAATTGATATATTCAATTTTTTTCAGGAAAAACAATTTTTTATTTATTAAGATGAAATTCACCAATTGCAGTTTTTGTATTAAATTTAGTAAGAATGTATATACCAGGTTTAGTAATTATACAATTACCTTTTATAAAAAAATTAAAAAATTATTTTTTTTCTACTACATTTTTAATTTAATAATGTTAAAAATAGCTAAATTTAAAAAAAAAAATTTTAAAAAAAAGAATAATAAAAGATTTGAGTTAAGGTTAATTCTTTTTACTGCTATTTTTTTTTTAAAAAGTTCATTTTTATATAATCTTGAATTTTATAAAATTAGTGTTGGTCTTTCACACGTCTTAAGTATGAAAAAAAGATTTTCTTCTTTTTTTAAAATAAGTCTTCTTTTTTTTTTAAAAGCTTTTTTTTTAAAAAAAAAAAAAAATTCATCTTTTAAACTTGATATTTTTTTTAGATTTCCAAAAGTATCATATAAAAATTCTGCAGCTTTTATAAACTTTTATTTTTTTAATGTTTATAAATTTTATCAATTACGTCTTAGTAATTGAACTATTTATTTTAGATTACCTACTGTTGGTAGTATTGGTAATTTATATCATGCTATATTTAGAAGAACAGCACATCTAATTATAGGTAGTTTTAGTTATTTACCTTTAAATTATACTAATGCAGGTTATTTTGTTCCATTTATGATTAGACAAAAAAAACAAAGTTTTTTTGCAAGTATTGCGAAATTTTTATTTATTCCTAGATATAGATTTATATTTACGAAATTATCTAATGCAGTTGAAAGATATAAAAATTATTATGTTTTTTTTAGTCAAAAACCAAACATAAATTTATCTATTCTTTTTTTTATAACTGTAAAAAAAAAAAATAATTTTTTTAATATTAGTTCCTTAAAAAAACAATATAATATTTTTTTTAAAAAAAATACAAGTTATCACTTTTTTAATTTGAATTGAATTTTTTCAAAAAAACATAAAGTAACACCACAGAAAAGAATGTTAAATATAAATGTTGCAAATAAACACAAACATTTATTAAAATTTCATAGAAATAGTTTTAATAATTTATATGGTTGACGCTTGAGAACATATAGACTAACTAAATTTTTTTTACATTTATATAAAGAACCCGGTTCTTTTTTTCAAAGATATTCTGAATTAGATTTATCCTTAAAGGTTTTTTTAATAAAAGTACATTTCGTATATAGTTTATTAGATAGTGAATGACTTATAAATAATGGTTATGTTTTTATAAATGGTATAGTTTGTTATAATCAAAAATATATTGTAAATGTTTATGATAGAATTCAACTAATAATAACAAAAGATATTTATTCTTATCATCGTTTATTAATATCTAATAGTATTACTAGGTATTGTAGGATGTGAAGAACTTTAAGAAAATATTATGCTGGCTTAAACAAACCTTATAAAACTAAAGCTACTACTAAAAGAACATGACTTATAAAATCATTATGAACAACTATAGATGTACCTAAATTTTTAGAGATTGACTATACAATTTTAACTATTTTTATTTTATATAAACCTATTTCTAATATAGATATTTCCCCAATATTTTTTCTATACTGAAAATATCCTATTATTAGACTATATAATTGAAAATATTATTATTAAATTTATTTATGAATAGGGATATGTTTAATTTCTGAAAGATGTCTTTGAAAAATAACATTTCAAATATAAAAAACTTTAAAAAGTTTAATCTAAACTTTGGGCCTCAGCATCCAGCGTCTCATGGTGTATTAAGGATAATACTTCAAATGGATGGTGAGGTAATTGAGAAGGCCGATTCACACATAGGTTTGTTACACAGAGGTACTGAAAAATTAATTGAAGATAAATCTTATTTATTAGGTTTACCTTATTTTGATAGAATGGATTATATTGCTGTTTTAGCCCAAGAACATGCTTATTGTTTAGCTATAGAGAATTTACTAGGTACAATAAATTATCAAGCTGAGTATGTACAAATTAGAGTTATTTTTGATGAATTAACAAGAATTTTAAATCATTTAATGGCAGTTACGACTCATTCATTAGATGTAGGTTGTATGGCTGCTGTTTTTTGAGGTTTTGAAGAAAGAGAGAAAATAATGGAATTCTACGAAAGAGTTTCTGGAGCAAGAATGCATGCAGCTTTCTATAGACCAAATGATATTTCTGCAAATTATATAACTAATTCATTAATAAAAGATATATTAATATTTTCCGGGAGTTTTTTAAAACGTATTACAATGATTGAAAGTAAATTATTAATGTCTTCAGTTTGAAAATATAGGTTAGTAAACGTTGGAATAATGAGTTCTAATTTTATTCAACAATGGGGTTTATCTGGAGTTTTAGCACGTTCAACAGGAGTCCTTAGAGATATTAGATTATCTTTTTTTGAAACATATGCTAATTATTATTTTTTAAAAGTAAGAAGTTTTGTTGGTTATAACGGTGATTGCTACGACAGATATCTTATTAGAATGCGTGAAATGGTTGAAAGTATTCATATTATTCTACAAATTATAAATAAATTAAACTTAAATAAAATAAATATAAAAATTAAAAATAATTTCTTTCAATATTTAAACTATTTTTCTAATTTAAAAATAAACCCATTAAAAAAAAATAGTCAACTATCATGATATTATAATATGGAAGATTTAATTAATCACTTTAAATATTTTAGTGAAGGTATATTAATAAAAGCTGGTTATATTTTCAAAAGTATAGAAGCCCCAAAGGGTGAGTTTGGCGTTAGTTTAATTTCAGATAATACAAATAAACCATATAGATGTAAAATTAGACCATCTTCATTCTACAATCTTCAATCACTTAGTTATTTAATACAAGATCATTATTTTTCTGATTTAGTAACAATTATTGGTTCACAAGATTTAGTTATGGGTGAAGTTGATAGATAATGAGTAAACCTATAATAAAAAAATCAAAATTTAGGAAAAAAATGAAACAATATTTTTTTAGGATAAAATTTAAAAAATTTGAGAAATGACGTTGATTATTAAAAATGATTTTATCAACTAAATATTTAGGGAAACAAACAAAAATTTTATCAACATTTTATATAGTATATATATTAAATTCATCATCTATAACAAAACAAAAAAATGTTTGTTTAAAATCATCGTGATATAGAAGTGTTCAACCATTTATAAAATTAAATAGGTTAAAATTTATCGAAATATCCTCAAAATTATATATACCGGGAATAACAGTAGCTAAATGGTAAAAAAGATAAATACAAACTGATATTGTAATTTAATAAATTTAATAAAATTATCATATTGTATGAGACAAGATTATATTTATATAAAATTTGTGAAAAAATTACTACCAATCTTAAATTTATTAGTAAGGGTTAATTATATTAATAGTTATAAAATATTAACTGATAATACATTAATTATTTATTTAGTTTATAAAAATAAAAAATCAGTATGAAATAATGTAAAATTATATTATAGACAATCAAGATATACATATATAAATATTCATAGATTAAAAAAATTTCATTATAATGAATTTAATAAATTAATGATTATTTCTTCATCAAAAGGTATAATTACTCATGAAGATGCTCTTAAATATAATGTAGGTGGTAAGTTATTATTTGTATTATTCTAATAAGTGTTTAATAAAATTTTTAAATTTTTAAAAAATCCTAACATTTCGCCTTCTGAGAAGCAAAAAATTAGAATTTTTCTAAGGAAGGATCTAAGACAATATAGAATTGAATATTTTAATATTATAAATTATATGGTAGGAAAGAATTGATTATTAGGAAATAAATCATTACAATTCAATACCTTAAAATTAATTAAATTATTTAGAATTTTTTTACAAATTATTTTAATTTTATATATTATATTTATGATATTATACTAATAAGTGTACATATATTTATTGATAACAAAAATTTTAATTGAAATCGTTGTATTTTTTTATAATAATATTCTTGTATTAATATTTTTTTTATTAAATTTTTTATTTATTTATTTTTTAAAATATAACATTGATTTTAAAAATAATATTTTAAAAAATTCTAATATAACTACTAATACAAAAAATACTAGATCACTTGCTAATACATTAAAAACAATTTTTTTTTTTAAAAAAAAAATTGAACCAAGGGTTTTAAATTATATTAAAAATTTATAAAAATGCAACCTGGTTTTGATTGATCGAAATCTAAATTTTGTTTAAAGGTAAACGAATTAAATTATAAAAATTTATATTATTTTAAAAAAACTAATAATAATAAAAAAGTTTTGTATAATTATTCGTACAGAATTTTTGTTTTTTTTAAATTAAATGAGTACTTAAAAATTAATAATTTTAAAAAAAAAAATTTTTTAAATATTTTATTTTTAAACTATTCATTATTATGAAATTTTTTCTTACAAACAAAAAATCCTCAACTATATTATTATTTAATAAAATTAACTTCTATAAAATATAAAAATTTATTTTTTTCTTCAAATTTAAATATTTTTTTTAATAATAATTCAGGTTCTTTTTCTAATTTTTTAAACTTTTTTAATATGAATCAAAATAAACAGAAAATCATAAATTTAAAAAATTTAAAAAAAATTAATTTTTTTTTAGAAAAAAATTTAAACAATTTAAACAAAATCCAAGCTAACGATAATTTATTATTTTTTTCAAAAAATTATGAAAATTCAAAATTTGTTATAAATTTTTTAAGAGTACAGAGGAGGTATAATAAAAGAAGATATTCAAAAGTTAGAACAACTTCGAGACCATCATTTTTTGCTGGAATTTCCATGAGTTCAATTTTTCTAGGTTTATTATGAGGTGGATCTATAAAAGGGGTTGATTGATTAACATCTTGAATAATAGTAATTGATATGAATTTCTTATTATTTTCGATTTTCTCTTATTTTTTATTTAGAATCTGACGTTTATTTTTTTTTAATACATTTACTAGAAAAAAAAATAAAATAAAAATTATTAATACTCTTCATCATATGTTTATTTTTAAAATTTTTTTAAAGAATTAATGGCAAAAAGAAAAAAATTTCGTTATGATGTTATTTCTTTTAGATTTGTTTCATATAGTAAATTTTCATTTGCAAAACGAAAATTAACTTCAAGAAAAACACAAAAATTATTATTAATTTTTTGACTTTTACAAAAATATAGGACAACTTTAAATGTAAGATTTAGAGGTTTAAAAAAAATAAGTAAATTTTTTGTTTTACTTTCAAGTCCTAAATGTTATAAGGTTGGAAAAATTATTTTAAAATATCAATTATTTAAATATGTTATTACTCTAAATAAAAGACTAAATAGAAATAATAAAATACATAACCTAGTAGATTTAAACTTTTTTTTAAAATGTAATCTTGAATTATTAAAATTTTTTGACTCTAATTATGCTTTAAATAATAGAGTAAAATTTTTATTAGCTACAAGAATATTTTAAAGTATCAGTTTAATGTTAGTGTTTGCACTTGTTGTATATTTCCTTGTTATTTTTAAAATATCAAATTTTATTTTAAGCTTTGTTTATATATTTTTGCTATATTTATTGTTTTTTTTACAAATTGTTTTTTTTACTACATGTGAAAGAAAAATTTTGGCGTTAACACAAAGAAGGGTTGGGCCTAACATTGTTGGAGATAGGGGTAGATTACAATTTATAGCAGATGCGGTAAAATTAGTTTTAAAAGTTTATTTTAGTCCAAGAAAAATAAATAGTTTATTTTTTCAAGGATCCTCTATTTTTATTTTTTATATTAGTTGATTTAATTTTATAAATATTAATTATAATTATGGTGAGGATATAAGTGAAATTGAATATAATATTTTTTTTGCAATTATTTGTTCTTTAGGTTTTAGTATTGCTTGATTAATAGCTGGATGATCATCATCATCTAAATATGCTCTACTTGGTTGTATACGTGCATCAGTACAAATTATTTCATATGAAGTATTAACTAGTAGCATATTTTTAATATTATTTATGTTATTAGGTTCTTTAAATTTTGAAATTATAATTGATATGCAATCTGACATTTCAATTTTTTTTATATTACCGGTATTAATTGTAAATTTTTTTATAGCAACTTTAATGGAGACTAATAGACCACCATTTGATTTATCGGAAGCTGAGTCAGATGTAGTCGCTGGGTATATAGTTGAATATTCTGGAATTATTTTTGGTTTATTTTATTTAGGTGAGTATGTAAATATATTTGCAAATTCATTTTTTATTTTAATTTTATTTTCTAATTATATATTTAATTTTTTTATTTTTTTTAAAAAAATAATAGCATACTTTTATATATTTATAAGTGAAACATACTAATAATAATGATAAATATTGACGCATTAAAATTAAAAATATTATTATCGATATATCCTATTTATATTAGATCATCGCTAATTGGGGGTTCTGTGTTATTTTTATTTTTTTCGATTCAAACTATCTCAGGTTTATTAATAGGAATCTCCTATTCTTGATTATTTGACACTGGTTTACCTGGAGTAATTTTTGTATGATGAGAGACATATTATGGTTCATTTTTAGTTAGAATACATTCTGAATTTGGAAATTTAGTTTTTTTATTACTTTATATTCATATTTTAATAAAAATTTGAAATCAATCTTGCCTTGCTGAATCAGATCAAACTTGAATGTCAGGAATTATTATATTTGCTTTTACATATATAACTGGTATAACCGGTGCTATAATGCCATGTTCAATTTTAGCTGAAGTTACAGCAACTGTTATAGGTTATGCTATTAATTCTTTATCATTTATGAATTTTGATTTCTTATCAACTCCTATTATCCCCGGTTTAGGTTTAACTGATGATACAATGGTTAGAGTTTTTTTAATTCATGGTTTAGTTCCAACGTTAGCATTAGTTTTGGCTGCAGAACATTTAAATAATTTACATTCAACTGAATATACGGATGAGGATGAAATGGAGGTTAGTTTTTTTGCAAGATTTGAATATTGTGATGATTTTATATGAATAGAATTATACTTATGATGTGAACTTATTGTATTTTTTATAATAAGTCGTTTTATTGTTGATTCGTTATGACCATCATATATGTGTATTAATTATTCATTATCAAATTTTGAATTTTGACCATTAACTGAAAATATTGATTTTGCATTAGCTATTCCTCATTGATACTTAAGACCATTAATGGGTTCATTAGTTGTTATTCCCCATCATTATTTAGGTTTTTCGTATATTATTATATATTTTTTAAGTTTAATATTTTTACCTTTTTGAGATGATACAGCATCACTTTTTAGACCAGCTATAAATTCCGATTATTTAAAAATGAGATTACCACATGATTTAGATTCTATAGGTTTTTATTTCTTTATCTTATTTTGCTTAGCATTAATATTTACAGCTGCTATTGTTCCTACTGGAAGATACTTTGTATCTTTCGGTGGAAGTGAACTATTAATTTTTTCATTTTGGTATATTGTTTGTTATTTATTTGTTTTTATTAGATTTGGAAATATTATTGTAAATGAATTTTATAGAGTAGTTATTTAATAATGTTAAAAATATGCTTTTATTTTCTTTACATCTTTTTTTAGCTGTATATTCTTATAGACTATACCATAAAACAATGATAACACTAGAACCTGGTTTAACAGCAGTTTTAATATGATTTCATCAAATATTTATCAATTTATATTGAGTTGGTGACTGAGACTGAGACGATATATGTTTTTTGTCATGAAGAGGTTTTTGAGTATTTTTACTTATTTTATATATGATTTTAGCTTATTTTTGATTTCATATCTTTCATAGATTTGCGATTACTAGAAGTGGAACAGAAGATACGTGTTTAAAACCAATTTTTTATATGCAAGATATTTTAAGAAGAAATATAAATAATAATTTAAAAAATGATTATTCACTTTTTTTAAAAAATGAGTGACATAATTCTCAAGAACAATATTCGAAAAAAAAAAAATTTGATTTAATTGTAAAAATAAAAATATTTTCATTACTTTTAATATTTCTTCATTTATCTTTTTTATACGTTATTTATATATGATTTTCATTTTTTTTTGCACTACCAATTACTGCTGTTTTAATGAATTTTGAAAGATATTATGTAATTATATTTTTTAAAATTTTAAAATTTTATTTTTTTATGTCTTTATGGGTATCCTTTATAGCACCTAATACAAGTTTTGGTTGAATTTTTTATTATTTTTCTTATGAACCGTTTGAATTATATTCTGATTTATATAGACGTCACGAAAATAATGCGTATTTATTAGAGTGTTATGGTATAAGGCATAATTCTTTAAATTGAGATCCAGTTCATAAGTTTGCTTCATTAAAGGGAAGAAAAGGGCGCGGTTGATTAAGTTTAATATTTGATGATTGAAATTATCTTTTTTCTTCAATAAGTAGAAAAAGATATCATTTAAATAAAACATGATATTCCTTTTATAATCCTGTGGTAGATTGTTTTGTAAATAATTATTATTTTAAATTTTGTATGTTTTATCAGTGAATATTAAAACTTTTTTATTTTCCATATGAAAGTTATGCTGGTTATATTTATGATAAAAAAAGAAAAGTAATGAGACGTTATTATTATAGAGAAAATTTTACAAAAATTTTATTGTTTGGTAGAAATTACACATGTCATCATAAGTATGACAATTCAATTAAAAAATATAAAATAAAATAATGCTGAGAAAATTAAATTATAAAGAATGATTAATTGCACAAAAAAAATCTAAAAATTGAAGGCTTAGAAGAAAACGATTAGCAAGAAAAATGTTAATTATGTATAAGAGGATAATTCGACAACAAATAATTTTAACTAGAGTAAAATCTATTAAAAAAGTAAAAAAAATTAAATCAGATATGGAAAAATTACAAGGAATCGAAAGAAGACTTAGAATTTTTAAAGATTCAAATTTACTTTGACATATATTAAAATATGAATCAGAACCTAAAAAAAAAATTGATGATATTTTTGAATGAAATACACTTGAATTTTTTAAAAAAAAAATTAAAAAATTAAGAGAGGCTAAATTTATAAAATTTAATCGAAAAATATTATTTTTCTTAAAAATTTCAAAAAAAAAATTAAATTCTGAAAAAAAATATACAGTTGGGTTTATTTTTACATTTTTTTTACTAAGACTTTCATGCTGAAATTATTTAATGAATAGTTCAAAAACTAAATGATTTTTATACAAAAGTAATAATTTTTTTAAAAAATTTAATGCATTTATATATAATTATTTATTTTATGATTGACGTTTTCAAGAATCAACGAGATGTTATTTTGTCCCTATTTTTAGAAAAAGAAATTTTTTTTTAAAATTTTTTACATTTAGATTCTCTAAATTTATTACAACAGGTTTTATTACAAAAAAGGGAAAACACCGTAGTTTAAAAAATTATCAAATTATGCTTTTTAAGATGTTTTTTGCAAATTATTCTAGAAGAATTTTTAGATCCGTAAATTTATCATTTAAATTAATTAGTAAACGTATGGGTTTTGTATTCTTTTATTTAAGTTATTTTTTAAGAAAATTTAATAAAAAAATTTATAAATTTAAGTATTATAAACTAGAAACAATGACATTTCCTTGTTATAGAACAGGGTATACAACTAAAATGCCTAAAAAGCCAAGTAGAAAAAAATTTATTGTAAAAAAAAAACGTAAATATTACTTTTAATGTACTTCCATAGAAAAATCTGAAATTTAATTAAAAAAACTTATTTTAAAAAAAGGATAAGAAAAAATCAAATTATTTCTATTGGAAAATGTACTTCCTCTAGAATACCTTATTTATTTTGAAAAAGAAGAAAAAAAAAAATAAAAGTTAGTTCAGGTTTATTTAGACGTCGAATATTTTTTGTTCATAATGGTCGTGATTTTATTCAAACACAAATATGAAAAAATAGATATCCTTTATTATATTATGCTGAAACTATTACCTACGGTGCACGTAAAAAAAAAAAAAAAAAAAAAAAAAAAAAAAAATGGGTCAACAAGGTAAATTTTTATTAAATAAAGCATCTTACTCAATGCCATGAAAATTTCATATAGTAAATTCTATTGATTATAGAAATATTACTTATAAATCCTTTATTATAGCAGGTATATTTGAATTTTTTTGTAAAAGTAATATATATGTTTTTTTTGAAAAAAGAAAAAATATTTTTTTAAAAAAATCATTTAATTGAGAAGAACCAAAGTATTTAGTTGAATTATATTCTCATGAATCTATAAAATTCTCTAAAAAAATTTTTTTTTCTCAAACAGTTATTTTTTATTATAATTCATGATTTTTTATAAAAATATTTACATATACAACATCGAAGTCAAAAAAAGCAAAAGAAAAACGAGTATTTGAATCATATTTACGCCTAAAACATTTATTTTATTATTTAACACCAAAAAAAGATATTTTTTAATTTATAATGTTAAAAGTATGAAAAGAGTATTTCATGACTTAAATGATGTTTTAGAATTATCAGATAAAATTATGTTTAAATATTTTGCTCTTTATGTACTAATATTTACTACAACGATATTTACTGTATTTTCATTATTTATTTATAATATTTATTTATGTTTATGTTTACTTAGACTTTATATTTTAGAATATATTCTTTTAAATCATACAGAATTATTATTTCTTTCGTTTAACGATTTTTGTATTCGAGTAATTTTTAATATTAATGAATTTTTATATTTTTATTGAAATATTGAGTATAAATTATATTTAACTCAAATTGAGTATTTTTTTAAGGGTGAACTAAAATCATGAATAAAAAGAGATTGTTTTNAGATATGTATTTTTTTTAATACTTCAGTTTTAAAATATTTTGAGTATTTTAGTATTATTTCATTACAGTTATTCTTATTATTTTTATCTATATGAACCAGAGCTTGTGGACCCAGAGTTAGACTTGATCAACTGTCTAGTTTAACCTGAAAGGAATTTTTAATTATACTAATAGTTATAATAATTAATCTTTTTTTGATAAATTTTTTTTTATAAAGTATAAGTTTAATTTCACTAGATTGAATTAAAATAAAATTTAAAAAACTTTTAAACTGAGCAAAAGGTGGTTCTTTATGACCGTTAACCTTTGGTTTGGCTTGTTGTGCAATCGAAATGATGCATACTGCCGTGAGTCGGTATGACATGGATCGATTGGGTATTATATTTAGAGCTAGTCCAAGACAATCGGATTTAATTATAGTAGCTGGTACAGTAACAAATAAAATGACACCTGTAGTTAGACGTTTATATGAACAAATGACAACATCAAGATGAGTATTATCTATGGGTAGTTGTTCTAATGGTGGTGGTTATTATCATTACTCATATGCAGTTTTAAGGGGTTGTGATAAAATTATACCTGTAGATGTATATGTCCCAGGATGCCCACCAACGGCTGAGGCTTTATTATATGGCTTAATATGATTACAAAAAAGTATATCTAATGAAAAATAAATTAAATATTCTATTTATATTAAATTTAATTTTAAATGATTTATTATTTTGAATTATAAGATTACACTGAAAAATTAAATATTTTTTAACTATATGGTGTAATAAATTTTTGAATTATTTAAATTTTAAAATTTTTTTTAAAAAAATTTTTTTTTATTGAATGTGTCAAAATTATTTTTTTAAATATTTTCAGACTTATAATTATAAAAAAATTTTTTTAAAAAAAAAAAATTTGGATAATAATTATATAATTTTTTATAATAATTATATTTTTAAATTTTTAAATTAATGGTTTGGAAGTATTTAGTAAAAAATAATTTAAAAAAACACCTAAAAAGTCGTTCTTTTGTATCGTATAAATTAAAAAATTTTTTTTTATATCTAAGTATATATTTTAGAATAAAACCTAGATATTGAAAACCTACTTCTAGGCATCTTATGTTATTATTTGTAAAATATTTAAGAGAAAAAAGAATTGAAGACTCAAATTTTAAAACATATATAATAGGAAAAAAACTATATTTTTTAAAAAGAAAAAATCGCGGTTCAAAAATCAAGAATATCTTCTTTCAAAAAAAAGCAAAAAAGAAAAAAATTTATTTTTTTAATAAAAAAAAAGTTTTTAAGAGTAAAAAAATTAAAATATAAATTTTTTCTAAAAAGTATTATTTTAATTTCACTCTTGTATATTTTACATATAAACAAGTTAAATATAGTAGAGTTTTTTATGCAAATTATACTTATTTATAATATATTTCAAATTTTAAAACAAATAAATTTTTACTTTTTATTTAGTTATTTTATATTAATTATAATTTATTTTGGTATTTTTTTAATAATTTACGACTTTGATTTAAATTGTGTTATTTTATGAATTGTGTATGGTGGTTTAGGTATTGTTTTTTTTACATATTCATTAATGTGATTTGAAATTTTTAAAAATAATTATAAATTTTTAAAATTTTATAGAAATTTTTATATAATTTTTTTATTTATTTTTATTTATTTTTTATTTAACATCGAATTTGAAAATTTAAATTTTTTTTTAAATAATAATTATTATTTAAATTTTTATTTAATTAATTCTAAAAATAATATACAAGAATTAGAATTAATGGGTTGAGGTATTATTTATTATTCAACATTTTTATTTATCTTATTATCTTATTTTTTATTAATAAATTGTTTTATTATTTTAATAATTATAAATAACGTAAAAAAAATTAAAAATAATAATTTAAATTATTATTTTATTATTTTTTTAAAAAATAATAATTTGTATTATTTTAATATTATTAAAAATCAACATTTTTATATACAAGAATACGAAAATATTTATCAAAAAAATTCTAATTTAAAAAATTTTAAAATAACAAATTATTTTCACCAAATAAAAAATACAAAAAGGCGGGTTTAATTTAACGGTAAAATATAAGACTGTGACTCTTAAAAAAAAGGTTCGATTCCTTTAACCCTCCAGGAGATATATAGTACGTACAATTATATAGTAAACGACATATTATTTCTGCCGATATTGGCGTATATCGGTTTATATATATATATTTATACATTTTTAAAAAATTATTTTATTAAACTATTAAATATAAAAAATAATAATAATAATTCCTATACTTTAGTAAAAATAAATAATTATAATAATTACTTATTTTTACTAAAATATTTATATAATTATATTATTTTATTGATTATAATAATATATTGTAATACTAATTATTTTAACGGATATATAAATAATAATATATATAATTCATTTTATTTAAATAATTTAAATTTATTATATTATAAAATTATTTTAATTTTATCTTATTTTTCATTTTTAATTTTTAAAAAAAATATGAATAATCAAAAAAATTTTGAAATTATTTTGGGTTATTTATTATTTTTTTTTAGTTTATTATACTATTTATTAGTAAATAACTTAGTAACGTTAATATTTATTTTTGAATTTCAATCATTAATATATATGTATTTAATTTCAAATTTATTTTTTTTAAAAAATAATCAATATTTAAATTTCAGATATTTAAATAAACAACCACTATGATATTTTAATTCATTATTATATCAATTTTGAGTTTCATTTTTTGGTGCAATTTTATTAATTTATACTTTATTGACATTTTTAAAAAAGATACATTTTATTGATTGAATAAATGTAGAAATATTTTTATATATGTTAAATATTACATTTTTTTATCAAAAAAAGGTAGAAATTTTATTAATATTTTTACCTTTAATTGCTGGATTATTTTTAAAATTAGGTTTATTACCATTTTTTTTTTGAAAACCTGAAATTTATAAAAATTTTAATATAGATATTTTATTTTTATATATGACAACGTATATATTTAGTGTTTTATTTTTTATAATATTTTTTATATCACAATATTTTTTATTAATAAATTATTTTTTTTATTATTATATTTATATTGTAATTATTTTTTCATTAATACTATTACCTATTATTTTTTACTCAATTATAGAAATTAGAGTATTTTTAGCTTATACGTCAATGTTCCATATAATTTTAATTTTAATTTCTATTTTTTATAATAATTTCTTTAATAATTCCTCATTTATTTATTTATTTACATATTTTTTCTTTTCTTTTTATTTTTTAATTTTATTATATTATTTAAATAATTTTAATTTATGATATATGACAGAATTTCAATATTTTTATAAAAATCAATTAATAAACTTAGTTTTAATGAATCTATTTTTAGGGATGGCCGGTGTACCACCATTTTTAGGTTTTTTTTCAAAAATTTTAATTATTTCATCACTGTTATATTATAATAATTATTTTTTATTTATTTTATTTTTTATTTCAAGTTTAATTATTTCTTATTTTTATATTCAAAATTATAGATTTTATGGGTATAATATAAAAAATATTACTTATTTAAAAAATAACATAATTATAAATTATAATTATAATTATACTAATTTATTATTAATTTTCGTTTTTTTTAATTTATTTAGTTTATTTTTTATTAATGAATTGTATATTTTTTCCTCTATTTTTAAAAAAATTTAATGACAACGATATATCAAGCAAAAAATTTTGGAAGAATACCTAAAGAAACCCATTTTTTGTGTACAGCGTTGAAAAAAAATCCACAAAAGAAGGGAAGATATGTGAAAACAGTTATTATAACTCCAAGAAAACCTAATTCCGCTTTACGTAAAGTAGGTAGAGTTACTTTATGTAATCAAAAAAGGGTTTTCGCAAAAATCGCTGGTTCTGGTTCATATCCACAAAAATTTGCTTCTGTTTTAGTTATTGGACGAGGTTATAAAGATACACCTAGTGTTAAATATTCTATTGTAAGAGGTAAATATGATTGCCAGACATTTGATGACAAAATTAGAAAACGATCCTTATTCTGTATTAAAAATCCATATGTAATATACGAAAGAAGACGATCACGTCTAAAAACTGAAAACTAATGAGTCTCCTAGAACTATACAAAATAATAGTAGTAATAATAATGTCAACTGCGATCATGCATATTATTTTTGACTACAAGATAGCTTCTATTACTTCATTTTCTTCAGTTATCATCTATTTAATAATTTCTTCTTATTGAGTAAATTTAAGTTGTTTTGATAAAACTGTACTTATCTTTACAGCAGCCTTTTGTGCAGGTATCCTTCGTGATGTTTTTAAAAATAAATTTTTATGGGATGAAATATTGGATCTTTTAGAGAGATTAAATAATTATGGATTAATTGTTTTTTTTATTATTTTTTCTTCTGTTTTTACACTAATTTTTATTGATAATATTACAGGTGTAAATGGTTTTCTCTACCACTATTTAAAATTAGAAAGGTATTCTTACATTGTTACTGACTATGATAAAATATCGCAACAATATTTTGAGGAAATAAAACAATATTCTTTATATTTACAAAAAAAAATTTGAAATGAAAACATTCTTATTTATATAAACGAGGAAGTTAAACCGATTGTAAGAGAAGTAGATGAATTATTAATAACTTGTACTCGTTTAACTTTATATCAACAATTCGATATTCTTCTACCTTCATTTGCATTTATTACTTATATAATTTTTAATATAAATTATTTTTCATTTTATTTGTCTAATTTTTTTCTCTTTAATTATGTTGGATCGTATCCTCTTGTACTAAATCCTTACGCAGTTCTTACAACGGCTATTATTATATGAATTATTATACTAATGATGATACCTTTATATTATATTATAAAATTTATATTTTCTAAAATAAAACAATTCCTTGAATTTATTATAAGTCTTTTATTTAAAAAATAATGTACAGTGATTGAAGATGTCATTTTCATGGATTGATTTTTTATTACTAATTTTTTTATTAAATTTTTTTGGTTTTTTAATATCATTTAATAATTTAGTAAATCTACTATTATTATGTGAATTATTTTGAGTTATTTTTTTTGTTTATTTTTCTATATTATCAGCTTATTATAATTCAATGCTTATATTTTTAATTTCTATTTATATATTATGTATAGCTACAAGTGAAACAACGATAGGTCTTTCAATTTTAATTCTTAAATCTTCTATTTTTGGTTCGCTAAACAATTTAAATTTTTTAAATATAAAAAATTCTAGAATTTTTAATAAATTTAAAGTAAATCTAATAAATTCAAAAATAAAAAAAAAATGAGATCTTTAAGATTTAAAAAAAATTTTCATTGTTCAGAACGATTTATAAATAGATTATTAAAAAATGGAAAAAAGCATTCTATGTTTAAAAATATAAAAAATGTTTTATATTTATTTGGGATATTTCGAAAACATTTTAAAAAAAAAAATTTACGATATATGTTTTTTGCAAAAAGATTAATTGTAGAAGAATTATTATATTATTACTTACCTGAATATTCAGTATCATATAGAATTAAAAAAAATTTTAAAGAAAAAAAAAAATTTAAAATTTTAGCCGGAACTTTCGTAAAAATTAATAAAGAAGTAACAGAGTTATATAAATGATGATATTTATTATTATATAAAATACCTTTAAGAACTATAAAATTAAGAATATTTTACTTTTTTTTATTAATTTATATAGTTGTACATAATATTTATGATTTAGAAAAAAAATCAAAAATAATATTTGCTAGTAGTCATACCTTTTATACAAAAAAACATTTTTGAAAAAAAATTTTTTTTAAAAAAAAAAAAAAATTTAAAAAACTTATTTTAAATGATAATGTTAAAAATATAATATGACCATTTTATTTATTACAAAATATTTTTTAATTAGTTGTGTTTTTATTTATCTTTATATAAATATAGCGTTTTATATTGTAGGTTTTTTAAAAATAAATAATATAATTATTTTAGATTTTATTGAATGAATAAATATAAATTTTTATTTTTTTTTACTAAAATTAAAAATTTTTTTTTTTGAGAAATTTTTTTTTTTTAAACAAAAAAATTATTTTAATTTTATAAATGGATTATATTATAATAGTTTTTTAAAAATTTTGAATGATTATTTAAATTTAGGTAATTATTTAAATTTAATATTTATTTCTGTTTATAATTTTAAGAATGAAAAAAAAATTTTTTTTAAACAAGGTACAAAAAAAAATTTTTATTTTAATTTATTTTTAACAAAAAAAAAAAGATATACAAATTGATATTGAGGATATAGATATTAATGATAGAAAATGTGAGGAGATTATAATCTACTCAAATTTTACCCAAGAAATTGACAGGCGTCAATGTATAGAAGTATGCATCCATGATTATTACATACTACAATTTGACATTATTGATTAATTTTCTCATTTACTATTGCTATGAATTTATTCTTTATTTATTTATATAAAACATTATCATATCAACGTGCAGATATTAGAGGTACAAGATCTACAGGTGAAAAACGTAGATTAGCTTGACCAGAAATGTTAATTGTATTAATTCCATTCTATTGAGCTATAAATGTAGTTATAAATGCGCTTTCTTACCTAAGAGTTTTAGAAGGTAGTTGTGGTCATGTATTATTAACTGTTCAAGTAAATGCATTTCAATGAGGCTGAAGATATTGTTATAGTGATACTTTTTATACAAAATTTTTTATGAATCCTGTTAGAGTTGGTTATAAATCAACAATTTCGTTAAATGGATCATCAAAATTTATAAATAGAACATCTCAATGAGATTATATAAATAGACGAGCAGTCGTTGAAGAAACTTTAATTTATGATATTGATGATGAGACTATGACTAGAAAAAGATTTTTTACAGATCCTAAAAAAGATTTTATAAGTAAATGAAATTTATTTTCAATAAATAATGAGAGTGATTTAACAATCGAAAGTTATTTTTGTCGTTCTTGATTAAAAAAATTCGGAAATATTGAAAATGAATATAATTTAAAAACTTTAAATAGAAAATGACAAAGTGGTTATTCAGTTACTTCACAAGGTTTAGACCCTAATTCATTTTATTTTAAGGAATATTTAAATCCTAAAACTAATAAAATTATTTTTAAATTGACTAAAGATCCTTTAAGATTATTAAGAGCTTCAGGAGCACTAGTTTTACCGACTAGAAGTACTGTTAGATTAATGTCCTGTTCTGATGATATTACTCATTCGTGAGCAGTACCAGGTTTAGGTTTGAAAATGGATTGTGTTCCAGGTAGAATTTTTTGTATTTATTTAAATATTATTAGAGAAGGAATTTACTATGGACAATGTTCAGAATTATGTGGTTGAAATCATTATAATATGCCGGTTATTGTTTATGCATTACCGCTTGAACATTTTATAACATGATGAGAAATTGAACTTCACTCTGTATTTAATAAAAAATATTATAATTATGAAGATATAAATTCAAAGAAAACAGGTGAATATATTACTTATAAACTATTAAATTATAAATATAAATAAAAATGATTCTATTTTGTTGTATTTATTTGAGTACAAATTTCTTGTATTTATTTTTAAATTCCACAGAACTAGGTTACTTTGGTATTTTTTTTTTAACAATTTTAAATTTATTATATTGTAGTCTTCATCTTTTTTGAAAAATATACGATTTATGGTTGTATAATTATTCCGAAGAATATATACTATTTAATTGATTAGATATTGGTAATAATATAAATATATTTTGAAATATAAAAGAAAACTTAATAAATAATTTAATAGCATTTGTTATGATTTTTGGTGCAACAGTTGTTAGTATTTTTGTTTTTTTTGAAATGAAAAATGATAAGGAAGGTCATAATTTTATAATAGTTTTAGGTTATTTTATTATTTTTATGCTATTAGTTATCGGTTCAAATAATTTAATAGTATTCTACTTAGGTTGAGAGGGTATAAGTTTAACTTCATATTTTTTAGTAAATTTTTGATCTGAAAGGGTTAGAAGTATAAAGGCTGTTACCAAAATATTTATAATTAGTAAAATTGGTGATTTTTTTATAATTATATTTATTAGTTTAACAATAAAAATATTCGGAACTGTTGATTTTGATAATATAAATTCTATATATATATTATTTTTAAATAATAAATTTTTTTTTATTTTAAATTACATAAATTTAAATGAATTATTAGGTTTAATTTTATTATTTGGAACTTGTGTAAAGTCTGCTCAATATGGTTTTCATATTTGATTATTAGAAGCTATGGAAGCACCTTTAGGTGCATCAGCTTTAATGCACTCTTCTACATTAGTTATTGCTGGTGTTATTTTACTATATAAACTATCAATTATTATTGAATTCTCAACTTACGCTCAATTTTTAATGTTTACTATGGGAAGTTTATCTGCGTTAATGGGTTCATTTTTAGCTTGTTTTCAATTTGAATTAAAAGTTATTTTAGCTTATTCGACAATAAGTAATATGGGTTATATTTTTATATTATTTTCAGTTGGAGCTTATTATGAAATGATTATTATATTGATTTTACACGCTTTTATAAAAATTTATATGTTTTTGACTATCGGGGGTATAATATATCAAAGTAATGGTTCACAAGATATAAGATGACTCGGTGGTTTAATGATATATACACCATTTTTATGAATAGCTTATGTAATAGGTGGCTTCTCTCTTATTGGTTTACCTTATTTTAGTGGTTATTTTTATAAAAATTTTTTAATAAATAGCTTAATAAATAATTTTATTTATTTAAAAGGTGGAGAGTTTGTTTTATTAATATCTTATTTTTTTACAATTTTTTATGTTTGTCGTTTAGGTTATTTAGTGTTTTTAAATAATAAAAATGGTCATAAAAATATTTATAAAGTAAAAAATTTTTCAATTTTTTTTATATTAAGTTTATCAATATTAGGTTTAGTTATAATTTTTTTCCAATATTTTTGAGTAAATTTAATTTTTATGAATATAAAAAATATTAGTAATAGTTATTTTTTTAATTTATTTCAAAACTATCAATATTCAACGTTTGAATTAACATATCTTTCAGCTTATTTATGAATTTTTATTTATATGATAATTTTTTTTATTTTATTTATTATAAATTTAATAAATTTAAATATAAATTTTAATTTTTTTAAAAATTGAAATTTTTTAGTAAATATTTTTTATACAATATTTTTATATTTTATAATAATTTAAGTTAAATGTATCAGATCGGTTTTGTTACAAAAATCATTAATATTGTTTTAAGTATTAAACAAAGAATTTCTGAAATTATAAACGATGTTTTAAAATTTGGAAATGAAATAAATTTAAACAAATTAAAAAAATTTTATAATTTTTTAAAGGTATTTGCTAGAGATTGACTTTTTACTACCAATCATAAAAAATTAGGTTTAAACTATTTAATATTTGCAACAATCAGTGGTTCTTTCGGAACTATATTATCTACGCTAATTAGAATGGAACTTGCTCAACCTGGTTCACTAATTTTTTTAAATAAAGCAAATGCCTATCACATAGTTGTAGCTATGCATGCTATTATTATGGTTTTTTTTTTAGTAACACCAGTTGTATTCGGTGGTTTTGGGAATTATTTTTTACCTATCCAAGTTGGAGCTAGAGATGTAGCTTATCCTAGATTAAATAATTTTAGTTTATGAATTTTACCTGCTGGTTTATTAACTGCACTTAGAACATTATGAGAAGGTATAAAAATTTCAAATAAAAATACTTATTATGAACAAAATAATAATAATTATTCAAATTGATTTAATTTAACTTCTAATGATAATTTATCCATTGTATATTCAAATATAAATTTAAATTTTTCAAGTTATAATAAAAATGATATATGAAATACATGATTGCTGCTATGGGTATGGTAGTTTGAGGTCATCATATGTATTTAGTTGGTATTGATAATAAAGCTAGAATTTTATTTTTTGTTATTACTGTTATGATTGCTATTCCAGCTTCTGTAAAAGTTTGTGGTTGAGTTATATCTTTAACTAATAGTATTACTTTTATCAGTGCTGAATTATTATTTGCCATAGCTTTTGTTGGTTTTTTTATTATAGGGGGTGTTACTGGT
Organism: Stentor coeruleus; assembly: GCA_001970955.1. Classification (NCBI taxonomy): domain Eukaryota; phylum Ciliophora; class Heterotrichea; order Heterotrichida; family Stentoridae; genus Stentor; species Stentor coeruleus. Next base: position 15,934 of record MPUH01000652.1, on the reverse strand, counting down.
ACATTCTGTGCACATACAGGTACAGATATTATGTTACATGATACATATTTTGTAGTAGGTCATTTTCATATAATGTTATCAGGATCCTTAATGGGTACTTTATTTGCTTATATTTATTTTAATTTTAGAGAGTTTTTCGGTTTAATATATAATAAATTTTTACCATATTTTCACATGATTTTTCATACTGTAGGTCATCTTATTACTTTTGTACCAATGTTATGATTAGGTTATGCTGGTATGCCAAGACGAATTCAAGATTACCCTTGAGGATATGCTGGTTGACACAGTACTGCATCATTTGGACATACAATTGTATTCTTATTTGGTATTTTTACGTTTATTATTGCAATTATACTATCAATTTATTTAAAAAGACCTACTTTATCAAAAAATAAAGGATTACCTTTTATTTCTTTACGCATTTTATATATTGTAGCTGATAAAAATAGTGCTTCTGATAATTTAAATAAAAATTATATAACTGGTAACTTAGATATGCTTGAACAAATTATTAGTACATCAATTAGATTAGCAATATAATGTTAAATGTATTTAAACGGTTTTAAAATGAAGTTTTATAATGTATTTATAAATAATTTTTTAAATATAAAATATCAAAATTCATTATTATATAGTTTTTTTATTTTATGAATTTTTGAATGATTATTTATTTTTGAGTATAATTTTTTATATTATACATATTCATATTTATTTTTTCCGTATAGATTACCTTTATTATTATTAGTATGTTTTATTTATTTTATCTATGTTTGAGGTATTTCTGTTTGACGTAGAACTCAATTCGGTAAATTTACTAGAGGTGATAGACGTCTATGATTTAAAGGTTTTGCTTCATTTTGAATTGTAGAGGTTTCTACTTTATTTGGGGTTATGGTTTTAGCTGCATGAATGAGCTGAGGTCCTCAACCTTTGTTTCCGAGATCATTTTATGTAAATAGAAAAAGTTTTATTATTGAAACAACCTTTTTTACTTATATACTTTGATTATTATATTTAATGCGTTATTCAATGAAATGAAATAAATGAAAAGTTCAAATTTTTATTACTTCGCTTATTTTAGTAATAATTTCATATATTGTTTGAAGAGATATTTTAATTATAATAGGTAGAGAAAATATAACTATTAGAAATGGTAGTCGTTGAAAACATGTTACACTAAATTCTATAATTTATACATTATACCCTGAATGATGAATGACACATTTTATTGATCAAAAAAATAATAAGGATAAAAATTCATTATTTTATTCCTTAAAAGGTTTTATAAATGAACTAAATAATAATAATATAATTTCACCATTTACAAAAGAAATTTCTTTATCAGATTATGATAAATATAACTTTTTACCATTGGCTAGTTTTAAAAATTGATTTGATCATTCATTAATTTATCATGAAAACGTAATACCACCTTTAAAAGATTGAGGATTTTTTTATCAAAATTACTTAAAGGTAGGCTATTTAACTTTTGATAATTATACTTATGATAGTTATAAATATTATCCTAGAAGATATGGTTTTCAACCAAAAAAAATTGCAATGTGAACTTTTCTTTTTTTTTTAAAAATGTGACATCATTTGATGCTATTTATTTGATGATTTTTATATTTAATAAGATTATATAGTAGAAAAAAAAACTCATATACTTTACTATCTATTTGTCATTTTAATGTATATTGTTGTTTTTTAATTAGTTTAACTATTTTTATTTTCGGTTATTTTCCTTGATTAGAGATTATTTTTAAACTTTTTAAAAAAAAATATACTATGCGTAGTGCTATTAGATATATTATTAGAATTTTTTGAGGTTTAGAATATTTATATGAACTTCATGTTTCTATTTTAAATTTAAGTTTTTCATCAGCTAGTGGTTATAAATCATTATTTAAGGTAGGTAGAAGAATGTTTGATCTGACAACATTAGAATATGGTATAAAAGCACGAGAAAGAAAATTTGGTACTATTGGTTATTATATTGGTTATGTTAGATGACTATTATGAAGAATGAGCGTTTCAATTGATGCTCAAGTAAAACGTTTAACAAAACATAAGATACAAATGTTTTTCTTCTAATTATTTTTTTATAAAAAAAAAAATTATAATATATGAATGTCAGCAATAAGGGGATGCCTAAATTAAATTTTAGGTTAATAAATTAAATTAGAAATTATGTATAAATAAAAAGGATTAATAAAATGTAAGATATCTCAAAAAGTAGTGAATTGAAACATCTCAGTAACTATAAATTAAAAAAAAAATTGTAAAGGTAGTAGTGGTGAGCGAACTTTTTAAAGAGAATTTTTTAAAAAAAAATATTAGTTGGAATGCTAAATAAAAACTGGTAAAAATCCAATATTTTAAAAAATGTTTAAATAAGTAAATTGTTTTAAGTTAATTATAATTGAAATAATAAAGAAGTTAATATCTTCTACTCTAAAAAAATTTAATGATAGCAAAGAAAGTACTGCGAGGGAAAGGTGAAAAGAATAAAAAAAAATAGTTTAAAAGATTCTGAAACTTATTGTATTATCAGTTGATGCTTAAGCTGCAACGTACCTTTTGTATAATGGACCGACGAGTTAATTTTGTTAGCAAGCTTAAATAATAGTAGGCGTTAATAATTTAAAAAAAGTTAATAGAATTAGACCCGAAACTTTGTGATCTAACTATGAACAAGCGTAAGGCTGAACCGGTAAATGTTGCAAAATTTTCGGATGATTTGTGGTTAGGGGTGAAAGATTTATCAAACAAAGAGATAGCTGGTTTTCCGCGAAAATTATTTGAGTAATGCGTTTAAATAAAAAAAAAAAGATAATTAGTTTTAAACTGTCGATTGGTAGGCACTTAAAAAATTTAATAATGTTTTTTTTTTAAATAAACAGTTAGTCTATCAGCGCAAAGGTTGATAGACAAGAGGGATACAGCCCAGATTATTTATTAAGGTTCAAAAGTATTTATTAATATAAAAGATAGAAATTTATCAAATTAAAAAGGTCGGCGTGGGGGCTGTCATCCTTTCAAAAAAGCGTCACAGCTTATTTAATTAAAATAAATTTTTATTAACAATTTTGATATAAATAAATCACCGAAATAATAAATTTATGGTAGCGGAATGTTTTGTATATCATAAAAGTAGTATTGAAAAATATTATGGAGGTATCAAAAGTAAATATGTCGGTATTAGTAATCATATAATGTTGAATCATTGTTGTTGAATATCTAAGAGTTTTAATGAAAGAATGAATCTCATTAAGTTATACGATCCCTAAGAAGAAAATTAAAATTTTATTTGATGGAGTTTCTAATTCGACATTTTTGACAAAAATCAAGAAATAAATTAGATGTATATCGTATTAAATCTGACACTAGTAGATAGGTTGAATAAACTAAAACAACGAGTGAATAATATTGAAGGAACTCGGCAAAATTATTCTGTAACTTCGGGAAAAAGAATACTTTTTTATAGTAAAATATAAAGAGGTGGCACTAAAGAGAGGGCGACGACTGTTTAATAAAAACACAGGACTTTGCTAATTCGAAAGAAGACGTATAAGGTCTGACTCCTGCCCGGTGCTGCAAAATGAAAAAGTTAAACATTTTTAACTATAAATTCCAGTAAACGGCGGCTGTAACTCTGACGGTCCTAAGGTAGCGAAGTTCCTTGGCGGGTAAGTTCCGTCCTGCATGAATGGAGTAACGATTGTCCTACTGTCTCCAATATTATCTTGATGAAATTGAATTGGTTGTGAAGATGCAATTATGTACAATTAGACGGAAAGACCCTATGCACCTTTACTATAATCATAAACCAGGGACTTTAGTAAGTTATTATTAGGAAAGTAACAATTGTTAATGAGTACTATCTTAATTTTTAATTTTTCTTTATCTCAAATAGAAATAAATGAGAGAAATATTTTTGATTGTTAGTTTAACTGGGGCGGTTGCCTTCTAAAAAGTAACGAAGGTGTAAAGTTATCAATTTTTAATCTTAGATTAAAGGTTGTAATGAATAAATTGATAAGATTTAGATACTAACAAGTATTTAAAGAGTAATCTTTTTATAATGATCCGATAGATAATAATAAACATTGCTATCGATAAACGGATAAAAGGTACGCTAGGGATAACAGGCTGATAATTTTTTGGAGTTCTTATTGAAGAAATTGTTTGGCACCTCGATGTCGGCTCATCATATCCTGAAGGAGCATACGCTTTCAAGGGTTTGGCTGTTCGCCAATTAAAATGGTACGTGAGCTGGGTTTAGAACGTCGTGAGACAGTTCGGTCCCTATCTGTTGTACATTGAAATAATAAAAGAGTTTATCCTAGTACGAGAGGACTGGAGAGAATTAACCTCTGGTGTATCGGTTATAAAAAAAAAATTTTTGTATTGCCGGGTAGCTACGTTAAGAATAGATAAATACATTTTTGTATGAATCTAACTTTTAAAATTTCTAAATAAGTAAAAATAGACTATTTTATTGTTATATGTAAATGCTGAATAACTATTATTGCTTAAAAAAAAAAATTGTAAAATTATTCTTTGTAATGGGATTTGATCCTAGTTCTGGGTGAGCGCTTGGGGGGCGTATTACACATGCAAGTTGAACGCAGATATTTTTCTTTTTTTCTTTTTTTTTTTAAAAAAAAAAAGGGTATAAAAGAAGAATTTTATTGGATGAGCTCGTTGAAGATTAGGTAGTTGGTAGGGTAATTGCCATACCAAGCCAGTTATCTTTAGTCGTTATTATAGTTTGTGCGGCCACAAGGAGTCTGAGAAAACTCTTCCTTAGCAGCAGTGTAGAATCTTGGACAATTAACGCAAGTTAGATCCAGCGATCCCTCGGGAATGAAGAAGGCTATGGGAGCTGTAAACTAATGTCATAAAATAAAATAATGATTTTATTTTTGTTAAGAAACACTGACTAATCATGTGCCAGCAGTCGCGGTAAGACATGGGGTGTGAGCGCTATCCACGTTGATTGGGTGTAAAGGGTGCGTAGGTGGTTAAGATAATTTTTTTTACAGAGTTATAATATAAACTTATACTAGAATATATAAGAAGATGACGGTGCTGTTAATTTAGCATTAAAATGCCAAGAAATTAATGGCATCTCCTAAGGCCACGGCAGTTTTCTATTATATATTGACACTGAGGCACTAAAGTATGGTAATCGAACAGGATTCGAGACCCTGGTAGTCCATACCCTGAATGATGAGTATTAAATTTTTTATATTTTTAAGCTAACGCGTAAATACTCCACCTGGGGATAACAGTCGCAAGGGTAAAACTTAAAAGAATTGGCGGGAATTTAATGAAACGGTGAAACACATATCTTAATTTGATAATACACCAAAAACCTTACCAGTGTTATATATATTTATATAAATTTTGCATACGAGTATAGATATATACTGAGGTCCTGCATGGCTGTCATAGGTTCGTGTTGTGAGATGTTAGGTTAAGTCCTAAACGAACGAAATTCCTCCTACTTTGAGTGATTTTAAGTAGGTATTATCTAGTTTTCTATTAAACTATTTAATTAACAAAGGATTTAAGTCAAGTCCGTATGAGCTTATATACATTGGGCTGAATATGTGTTACAAAGGTAGTTACAATAAGATACAATAGTGAAAGCTGGAGTAAAACTTTAAAAATTATCATAGTTCGGAATATTTTTTGAAAAAAAAATATAAAGATGGAATCGTTAGTAATCGTATATTAGAATGATACGGTGAATTAAAAGTTAAATTTTGCACACACCGCCCATCACGCTAGAAGATTGAGGAATAGTGAGAGCCAAGTCACTTTTATTTTTAAATAATTTTTTTTTTGAAAAAGATTGTTGCGAATAATAAACCGCTACCGTTATTCCAACAGGTTAGAGCGAAGTTGAAACAAGGTACTGGTAGAAGAATCTGCTTGTGGAGTAACTTAAATTATAATTACACAGGGAAGTAGTTTAATGGTAAAACAATGGTCTTCAAAACCGTAGTTGTAGGTTCAATTCCATCCTTCCTTGGTAAAAAAAAAAAACATACCTTTTTAGTTTAATTAAGTTAAATTTTAAGGTAGTTAGGTCAGTAGTCGTAGTGACCGAACAGGTCTCATTAGCCTCTAGTGTAAGTGCAACTCTTACTATTGACTTGAATTAAATTTATACGAATATTTTTGTATAAATATTTATATTGTATATTTTTTTTTGAAAAAAATTCCTTTTTTTTTCATAGAAAAATAAATATTTGTTTTTTTTTTGATTTATTTTTTTTATTAAAATATATAAATCTAAATTTATATTTCTATTTAATGAAAAAATATACACTTTTTTCTTTATTAAAGATAGTAGCATATATACGTAGAATAGTGTATCGAAAAAATTATAATTTTATATTTATGCATAATCATAATTTTTATTTAAAAAATTATAATATATTAATTTATAATAAATACTATGAGATAAAACCTGATCCGGTAAAATTTTTTAATGTTTCTTCAGACCTAGATTCTTTTTTTTTTTTAACAATATCTAATTTGTTAGATACTAAAAGAAATTTAAAAAAAAGAAGAAGTTATATTTTAAAAAAAAGATGAGGTGGTTTAAATTTAACGTTATTTTTAATAAGTTTATTTTTTAAAAAAAATAAATGAACAAGACAATAGAAACAAAAAAAAAAAAATAAAGTAAAAAAATGTATCAAGATCGATGTTTGTACGTTGTAAAAAAATTTTTTTTTAATTTATAAAATAGTAAATGAATAGACGTTTATATTTTTTAATATTATTATATTTGTTAAAATATATAAATACAAGGAATATTTTAAATTTTAATTTAAAAGTACTTGGGGATGAAGATAAAATTTTAAAAAATTTTTTTGTTAGATTAAAACTAAAGATAAAAGATAATTTAACATTTTATAAATCATTAGGCTCAGATTATACCTCCTTTTATAATATTTTAAAACATACTAAAAAAATTAGGAGAAGTCCATTTACTAAACATGTAGTAAAAAACCCTCATTTTTTTTTTTCATTAAAAGCTAAAAATTATACATATGATAAAAAAACTTTACAAAAATATTTTAATTTTTATTATAAATATTATGTTATACCAATAAAAGGTAGATTAAATTATAAAAATTATAATTATGTTGATTTTATTATAAATAGACGAAATAAGGCATCAGTTTTATTTTTATTTGTTTTAAAAAAAAAATTTTTTAAAATTTCAAATTTAATAATAAATAGTGGCTTTATGAATTTAAAACCATTAATAGTAGGGGACGACGTTAGTGAAAAATTTTCAGTAAATCCTAAATTATTTAGTAGATATATAAATTATCTAAATAATAGTTCAAATTACAATTACATTATTGTTTTTAACCCTAAATCAAAATTAAAAAATTTAAAAAAATTATTAAGTTTAAATTTACCAATAATATCAATAGCTGACGATACAATAAATTCGTCCTGGATTGATTATCCTATAGATATTCATTGTGTTGATGAATTTAGTATTTTTTTTTTTTATAGTTATTTTATAAATTTATATTGTATTGGTTTACAGATGAAGAAGGATTATAATACAAATGTATATTATGAATTTATAAAATTTAATTTTTTAAAGGAACACGATATTAAAAACTATAAAAATGCAACAGGGGCAATATTTCTGTATTGACAACAGCCACCTCTTTAAAGGATCAATAGTAATTTTAATGTTCACATGATTATATTTAATAGTATTTTATTTTTTTTCAGTAAATTCCATTTTTTTAAATACTACTGAAAAAAATTTAAAAAATAATATAAAAACTCTCGTATTTAATTTTGTATTTCTTTTAACCTTTTTATTTGTACTTTTTATAATTACTTTAAATTTTAGAATGTACAATAATTATAAAATAGATTTAAAATGAAATACCTTTTTACCTGAAAATTATTTTTTAAAAATTGATTTTTTCCCAGAGTTTTATGAAAATGTGTTTTCATTTTCAGTTACAAAATTTAATCTTTCTTTTGTTTTATTATTTAGTATATTATATCCTGTAATATTTCCGGTTATGAGTTATGATTTTGGTAATAATAATGTAAAATTATACTTATATATGTATACTGTTTTCGTTATTTCATATTTATTATTATTTGTTGAAAATATTTTTATTTTTTATTTTTTATATGAGGTATTATTAATACTTGTTTATTTTATTATGTATCAAACCTCAAATTCAAGAGGTGGTATTGATGCAATAAACTATTTTATTACTTGAGCTATTTTTGGTTCAATATTGGTTGGTATTGGTGTAGCTGCGTTAACTATTTTAACCGGAATATATACTTTTGAGGTAATGAATTCGCGCACTTTAACTAATTCTGAAATATATTATATATATTTATTATTTTTTTTCGGTTTTGGTGTAAAATTATCAGTGTGACCTTTTTGATATTGATTACCAAAAGCTCATGTTGAAGTTTCAACAGGAATGTCTATATTTTTAAGCTGTGTTTTAATTAAACTTTCTCTTTTTAGTTTATTAAGATTTCAACACATATTATCAACCGAAGTACCTTTTATAATTTGTGTAATATTTTCTGCTTTAGCTGTTATTGATGTTGTTTTTAGGTTTATGAATTTACGTGATTTAAAGGCTATAATCGCGTATGGTTCTGTTTTACATACAAATTTATTGTTAATTTTAATACATTTAGATTCATTTAAAAATTTAAAAACAGTTGTTTTTTATATATGAGGACATTCTTTAGCAACTGCAGCTATGTTTTTATTAATAAATATCTTAGAATCACGTTATTCTTCTAGAAATATTTTATATATTTCTGGTGTATGATATACTTCACCAAGTATAGGTTATTTAATTATTTTTAGTTTATTATCATTTTTGGATATACCATTATCAATTTTTTTTTGAGGAGAGTTATGATTATGATTTTTAACATTAGATAAAATTTTTATTTTAGGTATTCAAATTTTATTTTTTACCAATATTTGTTTTATTAGTATTTTTTTTAAAATTTGATGGGGTGTATTATTCGGAACACCGGATGTTTCTGCTAAAAAATTAAACTCTGTTGATTTGAATTTTGAGTATAGCTTATTAGTAATTTGACTAATTTTTATACAATTAATAATTGGTGTTCAACCAGCTATACTAAGTTTTTTAACAGGTTTATATATTTAATAAGTGTTTTTAAAATTTTTTATACCAAAAAATTCAAGTCTTCGTTTTAGAGTAAATATAAATAAAAAAATTTTAAATTTAAAAAAATTTAAAAGATTATTTTATTCACAGAAAAATAATTCTGGTAGAAATAACTCTGGACAAATTACTGTAAGACATATTGGGGGAGGTTTGTTTAATTTTCGGAGAAGGGTTGATATATATAGAGATTACTCAAATATAAATAATAAAGTTATTGCTTTTGATATAGATAAAAAATATAGTAGTTTTTTAGGCTTAATTAAATATGAAAATGGTTCGTATTTATATATATTAGCACCTGATAAATTAGTTTTAAATCAAAATATTGGAACTACATTTTTAATGAATCAAACTAAAATTGGTTATTCGCTACCACTAGGTTGAATGTCGTTTAATTCTAAAATAAATATGATTGAATTTAAACCTGGTTTCGGTGGTAAATGTGTAAGAGGGGCTGGTACATATGGAACTGTTATAATGCATTTTGAGGAAACTGTTCTTGTAAAATTACCTTCAAAAAAATTAAAACATTTTTCAAAATATTGTATAGCTACACTTGGTAGAATGTCTAATGTTTCACATTTTTTAAAAAATTATGGTAAGGCTGGAATTTCGAGATTTTATAATGAAAGACCAACAGTTAGAGGTGAAACTATGAATCCAATAGATCATCCAAATGGTGGTAGAACGCGTGGGGGTAAGCCTAGGAAAAATCCGTGAGGGAAAATAATAAAATAATGGTTGAAAATGTACAATGCAACAGAAAAATATGATATATTTTCGATGATTTTACATTTTTTTGATAATTTTCAATTTTATATGTGTTTATGAGTATTTTGAAAAACATTTTTTGCTGGTATTATGTATTTAAAACCAAAATACATAACAGCTTATAGGTATTTTTTTTTTTTTTTTTCATATCATAAAGATTATGAATTTAGTTGAGATGTTATATGAGTTGAAAATTTATATTGAACTGATATATGAGAATTTGATACAAAAATTTCTTCACTAGAAAATCAAATCGACTTACCGTGAAATATGTACTATAAATATAAATTGTCTATGTTTAATACCTGACACGTGTTAGAGGATAGAATTTCTATATTTTTTTTATTTATAATATTATGTTTATAATAAAATAAATATAACTGGTCTTTCTTGTAGGTATGAAAATATTAGCTACCGCAATATGTTTAATCCCTTTAGCAGGATGTGCCTTAGGAATAGGTATGATATTTTCTGGTTTACTTTATGGTTTAACTAGAAATCCATCAGCTTATGACGTTGTTTTCGGACTTTCACTTTTAGGTATGTCTTTAATTGAAATGTTCGGTTTTATATGTATTATAGCTGCAGCTTTTGTATATATGTCATAATAACCTATTTGATGAAATGGTAGACATGCAAGACTTAAAATCTTGTCCTTACGGGTATTGGTTCAAGTCCAATAATAGGTATCAGGGTAGGTTACTGAGTGGTAAAAGTGGTAGACTGTAAATCTATTGGGCAACCTTCGTTGGTTCGAATCCAACCCTACTCATAAAAATTAGTGTTTTTTTTTAGAAAAAAAATAATTTTAATAAATCTAAATAATAATTTTTTTTTAAAAAATATTTTTACTTGATATGAACGATTTATATTTTGACAGTATTTTTTTTTAGGTTTTTTTTTTGATGAAATTTTCTCTATTTTTATAAAAAAAACTTCTATAAAATTTTTTATTATACCGGGTTTTTTTTTTTTTGATAAATATTTTTCCTACTGAACTAGTTATAATTTTTTTAAAAAAAAATTTTATTTTTTTAGTAATTATTTATACATTGAAAAAATAAATAATATATTCTTTATATTATTCTTTATATTATTTTTTATATTATTCTTTATTTTATTTTTTATATTATTCTACGAACAATATAACTTATATTTAACAATGAAAAGACTATCTGTAACCAATAATATTTCATTAAACTATAAAAGAAATAGCTTAAAAAAAAAATTTTTTTTATTAAAATGATTTTTTTTATATATATCGTATTTGGAATCTCATAACATATATTTATATTCATGAATGATAACAAAGAGATTTTCAATAATGCGACAAACTCCACGTGTTACATATCTTAGACATTATTATTTTTTTTGTTTTTTTTTTTGCATAAGAAGTTTTACTAAATTTAGAATAACTAAATTTAGACCATTGTATACTGATCATAAACAATTAGTTAGATTTTTACAAAAAAATGAATTATACGAGTATAATAAAAGACGTTTTTTTTTTTTAAAAAATTTTTCATGACTTTATTATTATTGATATACTTCAATATATAAAAATCATACATTAGCCGTTGGTTCGAATAGTTTTGTGCCAGAAGTAAAAAATTATTGACCATTTTTTGCTATTGAAGATGACAACGTAAGATTTAGACTAAAATTGGATGTTGGTATTGGTGTCGACTGAATGTATTTTTCAATGTATTCTGATTTAACTCTTGATGGAATTTGACAAAATGATATAAAAGGAAATTTAAGACAATTTAAAAGAAATGAAGAGTATCTTGAAGCACAAGAAGGTTCGGTTAAAAGAGTAGAGGATTTTCAAAAAGCAAAAACGGCTATATATGATGCAAAGGTTGAAAAATCGAGATTGAAGTTAGAGAAAAAAAAAGCTGATGAGGAAGAAAAAAAAAGAATTATTTTAAATTCATTTGTATTTCGTAAATTCTCAACTAATTATAAAAGAATAATATTTTATAAATTTTCTGAAGATATAAATAATGACAAAAAAATAATAAATTTAAAAAATATTAATACTATTATAAAATTTCATTTTGATAGTGTAGAATATTATTTATATTCAGTAAATAATTTATTAATAAAAAAAAATATTTTTTATGATAATATAAATTTTTTTCATTATTATATTAAATTTTTATGATTATATATTAGTTTTTTTAAAAAAAAAAATTATTTTTTTTTAAAAAAAATTTTAAAATTAAACAACATAATATATTGTAAAAATGAATATATTATATATAATTATGATATTAAAATATTAAATATAGATGTATTATTTATGCAAAATAATATTTTAAAGAATTGTTTAACTATTAGAAATTTAGACAATATTTTAAAAATAAACTATTCAAATCTTTTTAAATATTTTAAATATTATTATTTAAATAAAAAAAGGTTATTTTTAACAACTTTTTGTAATTATATGGAAAATTTTATTTTATTTAATTTACACTTTTTTATATTTTTAACAATAAATTTTGATTTTATAGGTGGTCCAGTTGAAAAACCACTAACTAATATTTTAGATATTTTTAAAAATAAATTTTTTTTCAATAATAAACTGCTAAATTTTAAATTAAAAAAAAAAAATAATTTTGAACTTTTTACTAAATATTTAAAAATAAATTTATTTTATTATCGTAATTTTTTAAAAAATTTATCAGAAAATAACATTTTAGAAAGAGAATTATATTTATCAAAAAAAAATAATAATAATAAATTTTTTAAAAAAAATAATATAAATTTATTAAATTTCTCAAAAGATAAACTTCCTGAAATAATATTTTTATCAAAAAATAATAATAGAAATTTATTTTTTAAATACAGACGTAATTTATATAGATCAGTTGGTGAATTTGGTGTAATAAAAATACCTGAGAAAAAAGAATTATTAAAAACTACTCCAATTAATTTTAATAATTTTAAAAAAAGTACTGAATTAAGAGCTCATTTAGTAAATTTGAATTATTTAGGTTCATTTTCTGCTGTTTCAAAAAAAAAATTATTTTTATTTACGTCTAATGAGGTTATTGAAGATATGACTTATTTTTATCAATATGGTTATGAATATTTTGTAATGAGACTATTATTTTTAAATTGTAATGATTGAAAATGAATAAAATTATATTTAACTTATGACGTTTTAAATAAAAATAACATTAGTTTGTTTTTTAATATTACTAGAATATATTCCTCAAATTTTGTATTACCTACAAATTTTGATACTAAACGTTATAAAATTTTACTATTGAATAGTAGAAAAAGAAAAACGTATAAAGTATCAAAGTTAATATCAAAATTAATAAAAACATATTTTTCTAAAATGTTTGTAGGTAATTTGTGTGTAAATTTAGAGAAAATTTCTGGTAAAACTTTAAGTAAAAAATTAACATTAGCTATAAATTTTGTTTCTCAGAGTGTTTATTTTGAACTTATAAGACCGAATTTTGTACAAGAATTTATATATATTTGTATTGCAACTTTTTCCTCTGGTGATCCAAAATTTTTATTAAGCTGAATAATAAAAGCATTACATAAAATAAGTTTTAAAAAACATTGAAGATTTATATATCAATTAAAACAAAATATAATGAAAATTTCTAGAAAATTTATTAAACATAGTAAATTTAGAGGTTTACATTTAATTATAAAAGGAAAAATAGGTGCGTTAGGTTGTGTAAGAAAAAGAACTGTTCATATGAGGATTGGAACTTATGGTTTAGCACGTTATTATTTAAGAGGTGATACTTTATATAGCGCTGCTATTACCCAAACTGGTAAAATAGGTATAAAAATTATAACAAGTTATAAATAATAATTAGGTGTTTTTATCAATTTTAAATATAATAAATTTTGTATTTAAATCTAGTATTTTTTATGTAAATTTTTTAAAAAAAGTATCAAATTTTAGTATAAATTTACTAGTTACTAGTTCATGAATTTATACATTTATACTATTTTTAAAATATAATTCATTTTTTTTTAAATCATATTTAATCGATGTAAATTCTTTTGATTTAAATAAAAAATTTTTATTAAATTTAAAAAAAATAAAATTAAATTGTGTTATATACTATTTTTTTTTATCAAAAATTAATTTTAAATTAAATTTTTTTACATTAATTTCAGAAATAAAAAAAATAGATTCTATATCAAATTTATTTAATAACTCAAAATGAGTTGAAAGAGAGATTTCAGAGATGTTTGGTGTATATTTTTTGAATAAATTTGATAGTAGAAATTTATTATTGGATTATTCATATATCGGTTACCCGTTATTGAAATTATTTCCAGTTACCGGAAATATAGAAATATATTTTAATTTTTTAAATAATTGAATATCTTATACTAAAGTAATTTTGAAGGAATCACTAAAAACAGAAGTTTATTTTTATTAAATAATGAGAAAGGTACTAAGTTTAAATAAATTAGGTTCTTTAATTATATTAAATAATCAATCAGTATATGTATTTTATTTTATTTTTAAAAAAAAAAAATTTTTATTGATTATATCAAAACATTTTTATATAGATAAAAATTTTTTAAAAATTTTTTTTTTAAATAATAACCTAAATAATTATAATAATTTAAATAATTTTTTTTATTCATGAAATAAATTTTTTTTTAAAAAAATAAAAGTAAGACACAAAATTAGTTGATTAAAAATTTTTAGAAAAAAATATTATACTATTCGAATAAATTTTGGCTTTAGTTTTAATATTATACTAAATTTGAATGAATTATTTATAAAAAAAAAAAAAAAATATATGACCTATAGTAGTATTTTATTTTGAAGTTTAAATCAAAAAAGAACTTATGATATATTAAATTTTTTAAAAAATTTTCAACCTATAAATTCATATACTTCCAGGGGTTTTAGATTTTCACAGCAAAAATTTATAAAAAGAATTGGTAAAGTTAGTAAATTTATGGATTTTAAAACAAAATTATTATAATGTTTTTTGAGTTTATTTTATGAAACTACGTTTATATAAATTTATATTGATATATTAATATATTTTATTTATTTATTTATTTATTTTTTTTTAAAAAATTAAATATTTTATTTATTTTTTTATTACTTAGTATATCTAATAAATTAAATTTTATTTTTTTATTTTTTTATTTATTAAATAATAATATTCAATTTGTAAAAATAGACTTTGTATTTATTCAAAGTTTACATATTTTTACGAAAATTTTTAAATATTTTTTATTTTTTTATTTTTTATTTTTTTTATTAAATTTTTTTTTAAAAAATATTAAAATATTAAAATATTTTAATATTTTAATATTTTTTTTTTTTATTAATTTATTAATTACTGGACTATTTTGATCTTATATTGAGATATATTGAAATAATTGATGATTTAGTGAAAATATAGAAGAATTAAATATATTATTAAATTTTTTTTTATTTTTGTTTATACTACATATATATAATAAAAATGCAATATTATTAAATTTTTATTTAAATATTTTATACTTATATTTTTTATTAGAAATTATAAGTGTAAGCAATTTTTTTATATCAAGACATAAAATATATTATTTTTATTATTTGAATTTTTGATATTTTATATTTATTATTTTTATTAATTATTTTTTTTTTTTAAAAAATTATCAAAATTTTTGGAAAAAAATAAATTATTATATTTTTTTTAAAAAAAAATTAAATTTACAAAAATGTAAATATGAGTTAAAATTATACATAATAGTATTAATAATTTATATAGGTTATTTACCCATTTTTTTAAAATTTTTTAAAAATAATTTAACTTTAGTAATTATAAATATTTTTTTAAATATATATGATATAATAATTTTTTGAGTAAATTTATCTTATATAAATATAAATAATAATTTAAAAATTAATATATATATATATATATTAAATT
>MPUH01000999.1:0-26568 GCA_001970955.1 Stentor coeruleus | reverse complement strand
TAGGGCAATATATTATACTTCACTAGGAACGAAGGATTATGCTCAGGATTTAGTTTGAATTAGCCTAAGAACTTAATTTTATTTAGAAATAATTTAAGATTAATTATGTTCTTCTCCGATATATGCAATAAAATTATTGATTTCCAATTTAATTCTAAGTTAAGCTACAATGTTTGCTCTAAAGTAATTTTATTATTATGAGCACTACAATTAATAAGAAATTTTATCTTTGAAGCAGTGAACAATTTTCAAGTGCCCATAAACTATATCACTTTGTCTAGAATCTATTGACCATTGTGGACTAATATTAAATCCTCCAGCCCTAAGTTCATCATAAGTTGCTTCCCTAGCTTGAAATTCTCTTATCACAGAATTTTCCTCATACGAATGAAAAATCCTCGTGTCAAAAATCCTTACAATCACATGATCAACTCGTAAATAGAATCTTACTAAAGCAAAAAAGCAGTCAGCCATCGCTCTGATTCTCACATAAAATTTGCACTGACCACAATCATCTAATTCATCTTCATATAAAATAACTTCTCCTCCCCACAATATAGGATTATCCATACCTAGTCTATGTAATGGAATCTCTTCTTCAGTTTTACAAAATATCAAATTCCCATCATTTATCCATGTACCTTTATAAGGTGTTGTATAAGTCCAGTCACAACCTGATTGGAATATTTTGGCTATTTCCTGTACTGAACTATCTTCACTAAATGTAGCACCTTTAGGTATTGTACGACCTACCCAATGTTTAGCATGAGCAACTTTTAAGTCTCTTGGTAAAAAGCTAATACTTTCTAAGGTAATTTCTTCCCCTTGGGATAAAACTTGTGACCTTTTTTCAAAACTTGTGAGCTCAAGAGCTTTGTTGGCTGTAATACTAAAGCTAATGTTTTTTTCTTTATGGCAAATTGCTAAGAAGCTATTATCATAAACTACTGCTGGGATTTTAACCCCTACTTCTGAAGCGAGCTTATCTAAAGATTCAGACCCCATCATTTGGCCTTGTCGTAGACGGATTTCCCATTTACCTGCTGTGTAGCTCTCCATTTATATGCAACTAGTATCAAAGTTCTCTTGCAAGATTAATATTGAGAGGAACGGAACAAGGCTTTTAGGACCTAAGTTAAACTCAGCGGTATATAATATGTCAATGCATGAAGCTAATAAACTCTTACAGATATCTATTTCACCAAAAGATGATAAATTAGAGCTTCCTAAAAGCCCTTATATTCCAAAAAGATTTACTAATCAGAACATCCACAAAGTAAGCAAACAATGTATTTCTCAAGGAAAACTTGGCATAACCCTTTTAAATTATTCTTCTTCAGTTGAAGGATACACTATTTATTCGAACCCTCCAATTCTTACGTGTATTTACATCTCAGAAGCGCCAATTGAGGCTTTACAGCATTTCTGGCTTGTACTTCAGCAAGGGCCTTCAAAACGCGATGCTGTACAAGTTCAAGAGGAAAGGGAAAAAATACGTCAAAAACCTAGACCGAACCCTTGGCGCCTTCTAAACTCAGATGTCTTGCTTATTATCTTTTCATTTCTTGGGGGAAAATTAGGTAAATACAGCCTTGTTTGTAGGAAATGGGCTCAAATGGTTGGTGAACTAGCAAAATCCTTACGCTTTAACTATGCAAAAGATGTAGGTGGCGATATAATCATTCGGACAATTAAGCGACATCCTTACTTAAACATAATTTCTCTAACAGACTGTCGTAATCTCAGCCTTGCACATATAAAACGAGCAATGGGTCTTCCTCTTCGTCATTTAAAACGTCTTGACTTAGAGCGATGCAAAAAAATAAACTCTCAAGCCTTATTCTTAATAATCCTCAACACACCAAAACTTGCTCATATAAATCTTATTGAAACAAGTGTTGATGATACCTTTTTCCAAGATCTAAACCCTCAAGTTCATTTGAAAAACTTATCATCTATAAGTTGTAGTTCTTTAACATCAGTAGGTGTTAGTAGTATTGTTAGCAAATATCCAAAAATCCTTAAATTTGAACTTCATGTAAGTAGACTAACAAGTGAACTTGTATCTCTTGTATTTAGAATGCCTTCACTAATTGAAATCAAGTTATACTATGAAACTTCAGAATTTATTGAGATTTTTAAACCATGTTCTCAACTACAAATTGTTGAAATACTACCAACAGATCGAATTGAACCTCGAAGTGATTTAATGGCCTTTTGGGATTGTTTAACTGGATCTGATATTAAACATATCGGCTGCAATTTGAATAAGGAATGCCTTACCCAATTGATTAAATACTGGCCTAATCTTATTTCTGCACGCTTATGCGAGTATTTTCCTTTGCCTAAAAGTGTGACAAAGCTCAGCCTTTATTTCAATGAAGACTTTGACAATGAAATCAAACATGCAGATGGAGAAAAATGGATGACCTCGCTAAAATATTTGGAAATTATAATGCCGAGACTTGAGTATTCAAAGACTGAACAAATCAATACGTATTTCAGAAAACACTACCCATGCTGCAAGTTATTAATTAATTCTCTTTAAGCTTTTGATAAGGTTATAGCATTAATAAAATCTATTATAATAATTTTATTAAAGTAAAAAAAATAATTTATGGCAATTTAGTTAGCTGAAATAAGAGAAAATATTACACAATTAAATTTAGTGATTCTCATTACTAAAAGAATAAATTAAATATATTAAGAATCATGTAATATTTTAAATTCTAATCTTTTATCTTATCAGAAGATTTTCAGTATATTCAATAAATGCCAAAAAATGCCTTAGAAGTGAATGAGCGACTAGAAAACTCTGAAAAGCAACTAATCCGTCTTTCAGGAGCTGAAATAGAACCAATCCGTCTTCATCTAGACAATTATGGAGGCTTGTCGATTTTTGGGCTTAAATGTGGTGACCCTTCATTACCTCCTCTAATCCTTCTACACGGTTACCTCGGAACTAGTATAATATTTTACAAAATCATTAAAGATTTATCAGCCTGTTACATGGTTTATTGCTTAGATCTTATGGGCATGGGTCGGAGTAGTCGTCCTGAATTCACAGCAAAAAACCGTGAAGAGGCTGAAATGTTTTTTATTCATCCCCTTGAACTATGTAGACAACAGCTTGGGATCGAACAGATGGTTTTAGCTGGACATTCATTCGGAGGATATATTGCAGGATGTTATTGTGAACAATATCCAGAAAAAGTAAGTAAATTAGTCCTTATAAGTGCAATTGGCATTCCTTTCCCACCTATGGACCCAAAAGATTGGCTTGAAAGTTTAAGTTGGAGTTTCAGGAATATTATGAAATTTGCCACTTATTTGCTTAAAAAAGATGTAACACCTGGTTCTATACTCAGAAAACTAGGACCTTTCACTGGAAGGTTTGTTAAAGGGTATCTGAAGAAAAGGTGGAAAACAATATCAAAAGAGGAAATGAAGTATATGAAAATATACTTAGAACGTGTTAATTTATATCCAGGTAGTGGGGAATATGCTTTAAAAGAATTTTTTGTTGAAGGTGGTTTTGCTATAGCCCCATTATGTTCAAGAATAGTCAATACACCAACTGTTTTTATATATGGAGATAGAGACTGGATGGACCCTGAAGGTGCTAGGATGAATAATGAATATAACAGACAAAGTGTTATATTGAAGTTTATATCAAAGTCTGGGCATCATATGTATATTGATAACCCAAAAGAATTAACAGAAAAAATGATTTCTGGGCTTGCAGAACTAGATAAGGGTTATTTTAACGAATAGACTAGTTAAAACATTTCATCACTATCACTTGAACTGCTTTTTATATTCTCTTCTATATTTTCACTTGAATATTCATTGCTATATTCTTCATCACNTATATTCTCTTCTATATTTTCACTTGAATATTCATTGCTATATTCTTCATCACTGATTTTATCTTTGATTTGATTTTGTGGCTCCTTTAATGAATGATCATTAGTATTATGAGGGATATTTTCTATTGGAGGGGTATTATTTTTTTTTATTATAGAATCTTCTTTTGGAAGTTTTAAATCAGAGAATTTTGGAGATTCAAAGGATGAGGAGCTTTTATTGAATACAGGATTAGAAGGTTGTGGGAAAGCTGGATTTGGTAAAGAAGGGGAAATGAATTGATTTGGGACGGATGATGCTGATTCTATATGAGTATTTTGTATAGTTGATGGTGTGAATACAGGGAATACGTTTTCAGGATCAGGCAAATATGTGGGAATATTAAATGGAGTGTCTTTATAAGCATGAACTATTGGTAAAGAATTTTTTGTGTTTTCTTTTTCTAAAGGTTTATCTTCTTTGTAAACCTGATCAAAGTTAGGATTTTTTATTTTGTGCGAGAATTTTGAAGATTTTGAAGGCGAACTTGAAGACTCTGAAGAAGCTGAGAATTTTAAAGGTTTAGGCAGTTTTGAAGACTTTGAGGAATCTGAGGATTCAGATAATTTTGAGAACTTAGGCGACTTTGATGATTTTGATGATTTTGATGATTTTGATGATTTTGATGATTTTGATAGCTTAGGAGATATAAACTTTTCTGAACTAGAATAATGCTCAGAAGATTCATGTATAGAATCATTTATAGCTGGGTTCTTAGCAGTGTCCATACTCATTGGAGCTATATTTCTAACAGTAATTGTATTTTCTATTTTCTCATCAGAGCTAGAACTTGAATTTTCCGGTATGAACTTATTTAAAGGTTTTTCAGAACTTGAAGAAAGAGGTTCGGCCTTTCCTACAAATTCAGGTGACGATTTGTTACTAGGTATTTTCTCAGATTCTTCAAAATCTTCATTAAAATAAACTTGCTCTTGTACTTCCTCCTCTGAGCTTTTTTTATATGAATCCGATTTCTTTTGTATTTTTTCTGAGCTTTTACTAGAACTAGGTTTCTTTATAATAGGAAAAATATTATTTGCTTCTCCTTCTGAAGATGGACTAGATTTCTTCCCACTAGGAGGCTTATATTTTTCTTCACTTTCTGAAGAAGAACTTGATTTCTTAATAATAGGCAATCCAACTTTGGCTTCCCCTTCTGAAGAAGAACTAGAATATTTTATAGCTTTATGATCTTCTGAAAGTTTAAACAATGAATTCCCTAATTTTGATGAACTTTCCTTGCTTTGTGTAAACTGAAACAATTCTGGCTCTTTGTGTGGAGTAAAAGCTCTTGGTTCAGGAGGTTTGACTGGAGTTCTTAAGCTTTTTGAAGAGGAAGAATCAAAATACTCTTCTTCATAAGCAACTTCTTCTTCGCTTTCTGATTTAGATTTAGGTGGTGCTGGAGTTTCACTAGTAAGGGCAGGAAATTTACTAGTTGGTTTTTCACTTTCACTGCTACTAGAACTAGGTTTTTTGTTATTTTTCTCTTCTTCGCTACTACTCGATTTTTTTTTCAATGATTTTTTTTCACTTTCACTGCTGCTAAGGACTTTTTTTAATAATGAATCATTGTAATTATCAGATTTTTCCTTTCGCAAATCTTGAGAATTTATATTATTATTGTTTAAAGGCTTCATAATTTTTTTTTCGCTTTCACTTGAAGATTTGGCATTTTCGATTTTTGAATTGTTGTTTGCTATTATTATCAGCTTGTTTTTTTTTTGGCTGTTAAAAGATGAAGAAGAGTCAGAGATACTTTCAGCTTTTTTCAGTATATCTTGTATACTATCTGAAGATGAGCTTTTTTCGTTGCTGGTATTTTTTTTGATTTTGCTGTCAACATGTTTTTTTTCTGAGCCATGCAAGCTTTGTTCTGATTTTATATTTTCCAATTGTTTATCGCTTTCAATTTTTTTCATTGCCGGAAACGAAACCTGTCTATTTACAGTTGGGTTCGAAACACTACCAAAAGGAGATATTTCACTAATTCCTTGTTTCCCTGGAGAGTCATCAGAGTATTCATAATTATCCGATTCAGCAATAGAAATTTTTTTAATATCATCAAAACCTTCAGAAGAAAAATGTTTGCTTGATAACTCGCTCATAGACTTTTTCTCAACTTTCTGTCCTTTAGGAACACCTAATGATTCCAAAATCTTCTCGAATTCCTCCATCAAAATACAGGCTTCATTTTCTTTTTCATATTGTAAAGCTTCTAGTATAAGTAAAACAAAATCATGTTCAATATTTTTCAAACCTAAAAATTCTAAGCCGGCAATAAAACTTTCAGGGTAAATCAGCCCCTCATCAACTTGGAAAACATCTCGAATATTGTGATGCTTTTTAATTATTGCGGTGGCTATTTCGTTCAAATAATGCTTGACTATTCTTGCCCTTTCTTCATCTGTATAGATTTGGCTCTCATCATTTTTTTCTCCATATGCTGTGATAAAATGTATATAAGGGACACTATCTAATTCATATTCATGTGAATAAAACAATAAAGTCATATACTGGAAAATCCTATCATTTAACAGTTCCTTATGATTTTTTATAGCCTCTTTAAACATTTGTATTGATATCATCCCTGTTTTTTCTTTATCTGCCTGTTTACATGAAGCTTTTATATCTTTTTTATACTTTGTAATAACTTTACTTAACTTAGCATCAAAAGAACTCTCTTCTTGAGAGTCAAAAATTTCCCATTCTGGAAGGAGCTTTAGTAGTTTTTTTATAATATCCTTAGCGGTCTGAGTAAAAGTTTTCCCTTTATATTTGTTAATATCTTCAGCAGGAGGCTGGACTAAAAAATCACAAAACTTATCTATGCTGATTTTTTCTAAGAACATAAATGGAGGATTTTTAAAACAAGGTATAAGTTGTTGTTTATTATATAATTTTTTGTCTTCACTTTCAGTAAATAATGTTTCACCAATATCATTTTTTTCTAATCTATGAAGCTGCATACATAAAGATATATGCTTGAAGAAACTTGAAATTTCATTTTCTTTGATAAGTTGTCTGTTTTCTATTGGAGAATCTGGATTACTAAATACAGGGACTTTACCTGGAGTCGAGGAAGAAATTATAGTTTGTTCTTTTTTCTCAAAATTATTACTTGACAAATCATTTTCAAGTTTTCGAATCTGCTGCTTTAAATACTCAATAACTTTAGAAGACTCTTTATTTTTCGCTTCTTCACCTTTAAGTTTTTCCCTCAATTCATTACTCACTTTTTTTTCTTCTGCCAAATCCGCTTGTATTGATAACTCTTTCTCTTGAGCTTCCTTTGTCATGATATTCATCTGTGTCCTAAGTTTTTGTATCTCCATTTTTAATGACGCATTAGTTTGATTTCCCCCAACATTTTTCTTGATTTTTTCATCTTCACTAAACTTACCCTGCTGCATTTTTTTTAAATCCTCTTGAGCCCTCGATAAAGCATTGGCCAATTCTATTTTCTCTTTCTTTAATGATGCCACATAATCATTACTCATCTTAGAATTTTCTCCCAAATCAAATTTCTCATACTGTCTCTTAAGAACTTCTTCTAAATTATGGGTCAGCCTAGTGCATTCATCAACATAAGTTTGTATTTCCACTTCAAGCTCAGCGATTTTTGTGTTTTTTATGTTCCTTTTGAGTTTTATAATCTCATCTTCTTTGCTGCGTATTTCCAGCTTAGTTTCTTTGATAGTTTGCTTAAGGTTGTTTATTAAGTGAATATGCTTATGTCCTGGGATTTTCTCGTGGGCACTGAGCTCTTCAATCAAGTCATCTTTTTTTGAAACTTCCCTTTCAAGTTGGGTAATTCGAGTCCTAATACGCATGTTTTCAGATTGAAAAGCATTTAAAGCTAACTTTAAAGCCATGTTGTCCTCATAAAGACGCTCTTTGTCTATTCCAATATAAGTTGGCTTAAGACGAGATAGCAAATAAGCATCAGGCTGATGTCTGAAAGCCCCTTTAGAAGTCACGCTTATTAAGTTTTTTTTCGCTGAAATCGGCCGTGGGTTTTTCTTTTTGCTAGAATGACTTATGAGTTTCTCTTGAATTTTTGCGCTTCGGGGACGAGCTTTATTAGAAAAAAATATCATCCTACTCCCTGGCTTGTCATCTTTACCTCTAGTTGAAGGGCTATCATCTTGATCAATTTTTGGAGATTTGGTTTCGAGTTTCCTATATTAATATTTACATTGCTGGATAGGACATTTTATAAAACATTTTAGATAGTGTTTGCTGCAATCAGTGATAATATTCAAGATAGATTTATGAATTTAAAATTTTAGCTGATTTTTTAAGGTTGGCTTTTGGAATAATTGGGAAAACTTTGTGGATAAGATTTATGATTATATGATAAGGGTTTTTTATGGGTTTTATGAAGTAAACTTTTAGTTTAGAATTGTAAAAATATTTAGTTTTGTACTATTTTTTGATGAAAGTTTGTAATAGTTTTATGAGGTTTGCATGTTTGATTGTTTGTATCTGAAATTGAATAGATAAAATTTATAGTTTTAAATTATAATCCTAGAGGTTAGATTTAATGATTTATATTCTTGATATAAAGTTTTGGTATATGCTTTTTATTTACTAATATACAGAGCTGCGGGTTGAATACAAATTTCAAATTAAATTTACTGTAAAACTTATTTCAAAATAATTCAGAGAAAAGTGTAGGATTGATTTTCTGTTAATAAATAAGTTAAGAATTTACCTATTCTTTCATATTTAATAACTTAAAATAGGTTTTCATATATGTGAATTATTTATCATTAACAACCATACTAATTTTTTGAAATTAAGTGACTTATAATGAATTAGTTATTTTCTATCCATTTTGAAATTTTAAATCCTAATGATANAATAATTATTTTCCATCCATTTTGAAATTTTAAATCCTAATGATAAATTGGCAGATTTTAAATTGAAATTTTTTATGCTTTTTCTAACTTTAAAATACAAGGTAATACTTATTTAATTTAGCATTTTGCTCAAACTTTAACCAAAATATTCATAAAATTCCATAATATAATTCATTGGCTAAATTTTCATTCTCTAAATAAATCATATAAATAAAAAAATCCTCTTCTCTTAAATATTCAGTTATCATAATAAACTACTTAAATTTTTTTTTTATACTGAAAAATCAAATGAGAATATGTATTTGTGTAATTTTTCATACTTTTATTATTACTAACTGATTACGTCATCATACAGAAAAAATGGATGATAAAAATGTGCGGGATTTTTGCTTATGCTATGTTCCGAGGAGGTGTAGGAGTTTGCAAAGCCTGTGGTTGTACTTGTGCTGTAAAAGGGACAAGTAAAAAGATTGAATTTAGAAGAGCTGAACTATTGGAATACGGAAGAAAACTGCGTCATAGAGGACCAGATTGGAGTGGGACATTCAGTGACACAAACACATCTATAAGTATTCTAATGGTTCATGAGCGTCTCAGTATCATAGATCCTTTTGGGGGAAGTCAACCCCTAGTGCATATTTTGCCATCAGGTCATAAATTAGTCCTATGTGTAAATGGGGAGATTTTCAACCATCAGCAAATCAGAGCAGAAACTCAAGATTACCCATACCAAACCAACAGCGACTGCGAAGTGATCCTCGCATTATATTCAAAAAACAGAGACAATCTACAAACTGTCCTTGAAGCTCTGGATGGACAATTTTCTTTTGTCTTATATGACGGAGAAAGAAACAAAATTGTAGCGGCGCGTGACCCAATCGGCATTACAAGTCTTTATTATGGACGTAATATAACAGATGGCAGCATAGTCATAGCTTCTGAAATGAAATCAATTCCACCTGAGTTTGATATGATAGAACAATTTCCTCCTGGTTGCTATATAGAAGTAGAAAATGATGTTTCTGAAATGAAAACTTCTGATTACTACTCAAAAAGCCGTAAAGGAGCTTGGCGTGGAAGATACCTTGCTGGCGATGATGGGATGATCGATTATGTTAAATCTCAAGATAATGAGACAGTCTATGGTAAACTTCGAGATATCCTAACTGCTGCTGTTAAAAAAAGACTTATGACTGATGTGCCATTTGGTATGCTTTTAAGTGGTGGTTTGGACAGTAGCTTGGTTTGTAGTATTGCTATGAAACTTCTTAATGAACATAAGGTAAAAGTCCCTTGGCAAGACACAATTCATACATTTGCCATTGGTCTTGAAGGCTCGCCTGACTTAGAAAAAGCTCAAGAAGTGGCGAATTTTCTTGGCACTTATCATTACTCATTTAAATTCACATTACAAGAAGGTTTAGATGCTATTAGAGATGTTGTATATCACTTAGAAACCTATGATACAACTACAATCAGAGCAAGTACTCCAATGTACTTGTTAGCCAGAAGGATAAAATCAACTGGTGTAAAAATGGTTTTATCAGGAGAAGGTAGTGATGAGATCCTTGGTGGGTATCTTTATTTCCTAAGTTCTCCCAATGACTTTGAGTTTAATAAAGAATGTCATAGAAGGACATCAAATCTTCATAAATTTGATTGTCTTCGAGCTGATAAGTCTACCATGTCTTGGGGTGTTGAAGGTCGTTTCCCATTTTTAGATGATGATTTTATAGATTATGCTATTGATTTAGACCCAAGTATCAAAAAATTCAATAATGCTGAGAAATTTGTATTGAGAAAAGCATTTGATGTTACTGATGAAAATGGTCAACCTATGTACTTACCAAGTAACATACTTTGGAGACAAAAAGAACAGTTTTCTGATGGGGTCGGCTATGGCTGGATTAATACTTTGATCGCTAATGCTAATAAAAAATATTCAGATGATGAGTTTACTGCTTTACAGAAAAAATATGTAGTCAACCCTCCTAGTAGTAAAGAAGCTCTGATGTATAGAGAAATATTTGAAAGTATTTATCCTAAAAGAGAAAATACTGTAGATTATTGGGTCCCTAGGACTGATTGGGCTAATGTTGGAGCTGATCCTTCAGGCCGGGCTCAAAAAGTTCATGCTCAAGCGTATTCTGTAGAAGCTCACAAATCTGATAATTAGCTTAATTATAAGTTTCAATTATTGCTTTGATTCCTCAGATCTTAATGCATTTTATAATAATTTTAGTTTATAAATTATTGTATTATAAGCTTTATATGTGGTAAAGATATTTATAGAATGGTAATATGAGCATTTTTTTTAGTATAGATTTTGAATTTTCAGATTTTTATACTGAGATAGTATGTGTGTAAAGTAAATAATATTGTATCATCTATTTAATTAAA
Organism: Stentor coeruleus; assembly: GCA_001970955.1. Taxonomy (NCBI): domain Eukaryota; phylum Ciliophora; class Heterotrichea; order Heterotrichida; family Stentoridae; genus Stentor; species Stentor coeruleus. Next base: position 15,397 of record MPUH01000999.1, on the reverse strand, counting down.
GATATAGCTGATTTAATATTGTGCTAAAGTTATAAGTAGAATAAAACTATTAGTGGCTAGCATAATAAATTAAAATAGTATTTAAGGAGAAAATGTATTAGATGTATATGAACATAATATTTTTAAGTAAGAAAAAGTTTAAAATATTTCCATTAAATTTTCTATAATTTGTAATANACTATTAGTGGCTAGCATAATAAATTAAAATAGTATTTAAGGAGAAAATGTATTAGATGTATATGAGCATAATATTTTTAAGTAAGAAAAAGTTTAAAATATTTCCATTAAATTTTCTATAATTTGTAATAAAACTTATTATACTCAAATATATTTTGAAGTTCTATTGCAAGGAGTTTCATAAGAAATAAGATTAAAATTAGAATAATTATTGTGAACTTAAATACACTATACTATAAATACCCAAGAATCAAAGCTTAATAATAATTGTCAAAATCTCTATTCACCCTCCAAAATACTTCAAAAAAAAAATTTATATATAATCTAACCCATTACACTAAATCCACATCTATCTTTACTCCTTCCTTTAAATCCACTTCTATTCACAACTTTAATTCTATATGAAAAATCTCTAATCCTAAAAAATTACTAAAACTGCGATGACACTCTTCCCCGCATCCCAGCCCGGACATGCTGTATTTTGCTCGCACTGATCTTCAGCTTGTCATATTCCTTAAAAATTTTATCAGGCCCAGTCACATGCAAATGGACATTATTCATAGCATTAGTAATTCCATCCAAGTCCTTTTCCCTAGTCCCTTCTTGCAAGCACACAAAAATTGCCACACAAAGTCTTATAAGAAACCACTCATCTTCAAAAAAACTAGCATCTATCAGGCGGCTTTAACTATTATAAAATTACCTGACAAATTCAACTGGTGCGCATTTAGCAAAATAAGTACACACATTTTCCATAATCATATTATCCAAATACATACCAAATTCTTGAAGCTTGTTGAGTATCCCTGGAGCTGATTTTTCAAGGTAATGTTGGACAATCCTATAATATGTTTGCAATGATGGCAAATTATAAGCATAGAAACTTCTAAGGATTTCTGAATTAATAACGAAATTTGTATAGCAAACAAAAGCTTCAAATGGGGGAAGATAAGCTGAAAAGACCAGAGCTAAATAAGCCATGACTGGAGAATACTGGAAGTCAGGACGATAATTCTATATAAAGATTACGAAAAAAGACTCAAGTAGGGTGTTTAAGTCATCTAGTTTGTTAGATGGCAAGGATTTCTTCAGATCAGTAGGAATTTCTAAGTCTTTGTCGTGGATTCGACCTCTGGTAGATAAGGCTTGGTATAGAATTTCTGTTAGATGCAAATGATTTGCGATTATTTTCAACCAGATCTGCCCTCTTACAGATGGATCGATACCTTTTCGGCTCAGACTTTTCAATCTTTTTAGTGACTTGACCTTTTCCCAATTCGCCAAAATACGTTTCCATAACTCTGAAGCTGACTGACTACTTTGCACCTCAAGGATATGGCTTTCATCCTCAACTGCGTCTAATGCTAGGATTGAACTCACTCTTGGAGAGTCTTCGATTAACAAAATTAATGCATTACGTTCCTCAGAAAGCTGGGATATTGAATCGTATAAAGACTGAATTTCCTCTAGCATCTTATTTATGTCTTCTTGTTTACGAGAGTAAGTTTCAGAAATCTCTCTGTAGGTTTGAGATTTGATTAATAAACTTTCTTGAGCCTCAGCTAATTTCATCTTGGATTCAATTAGTTCTTGAACAAGTTCGTCCATGTGATTTTTATATTTTTATAGGATATAGAGTATTATTATGGAAATTAAGGTTCAGAGAAATTGATGTGATTGGTGGGTTTGTTGATAATTTTATTTATGGAATTCCAGTTGTAGATTATATATGTTTATAGTTAAGAAATTAGGTTGTTTTTATAGTGATAAATATATAATCTTGAATATTAGGATAGTAGATATAAATTGTTGTGATTAATTTGAGGAAAGTTGAGTTTTTGATAAGATTTTTTTTTGTATGAGTTTAGATTGAGGTAAATATATTAGTTTGTTAAGAATACGCTTAATTTTATTATTGTAGTATAGCTTAAGATAAATCATAATCTTCATTTAGTATTTTTTTTATTCAACTATCCCATTTTGATTAAAAATTACTATGTTATTTCTTATGATTCATAAATATTCCTCATAATATATTTCCATAATTTCTTGGTAGTTAAAATTTCTGGAATTTTCCACAATATTTTTGGTTACCAACTCTGCTTACTTCAAATCCTTGCTTTTTATCATAAAAAACTTTAATTATTTATTTTATAACCAGAAACTTTGTCTCGGTAAATATTCCTAACTAAAATATATGATAAATTTTTATATAAATGCCTTATCCTGGGATTGGCTATAAGGATAAATGGAGGCTGATTCAAAGAAGCTTATTATAGAGCTCCTAAAATTAGCTTCGAAATTTTGTTTCGAAGCTTCAGAGATAGTAACTGGGTACGCAAGAAGAGAAGAAATACTTAGAAGAGACCCAGCACTTAAGGAAACTATATCAAGTGAAAAAGAAAAAACCGAAAAAAACATTGAAAAGCCTGAAAAAAATTCTGAAAAAGGTAAAAAGAAGTCTGTAAAAGTGCCTACTTCAGAAAGCCCCGAAAAATCAGAAAAAGAAGAACAAAAAAAGAAAGAAAAAAAGGGAAAATCACATAGAAAAAATACTAGCAAATTGAAATCGGGTTATCATTTGTTTTTAAAGCAAAAAATCAAGGAACTCAAAAACCAACCTGAATGTAAAGATTGGCAAATAGGCGATTACTCAAAACTAGCTGCTAAGCAATGGGAAGACTTAGATATTACTGAGCGTGAAATCTGGGAAGAAAATTCAAAAGAAGAACTCACAGAAAAAAAATTCTCAGAAATCATTCCTCAAAAAACGTCTAGAAATGAGGATATTGATAAAGGGAAAAAATCAAAAAAAAGTAAGGTTTATGTAGAGGTTAAAAGTAATTCAGTAAGTGATACAGACTCAGATTCGAGTAGTGGAGTGAATGCTAAGAAAAAGAAGAAATCTTCTAACTAGCCGAGCTTTACAGATTTTTTGGATTAGCTAATTAGATTTTTTCCTTATATTCATTTGCATACTGATTATATAATGAGGGTCATAACTTGTTATCATGATTTTTTAATAAAAGGAATCTTATGAATTTTATACTAATCAAACTTTTTTTTAGTTTTAATTGTATATAACTATATGACATGTGTGGCATAAAAACTAATATTTAATGATGGGCTTTTATATATAGCTGGAAATATAAAAAATTAAACATCATCCAAAATCTAATCATTTATATATATATTTTAACAATAAAGTCTAATATTTTTTCCAAGTTATATCATCTAAAATTTTTAAATCATTTCAATACAAAATATAAATTATCCCTATCCTTATCTATCAAAATAGTTATTCCAACATCTAAACCTAAACCCAATAAAAATCTAGTATATTTTAACAAAAGCATTAAATAAAAATAATTCCTATATAAATGGGCTTATTTGAAGATTTACACCAACTACAACTATTTGTGTCTATCAATTATAATTTACTATTAATTATTATCTTTCAAAGCGAGTTTCTATACCATCTTGACCAATCTTGTCTGAAATGAAAATATCACAAGATAAACATACAAAATTTCCTAGACAAAAAGACTTAAAAATTTAAATCAGTCAACTACCAAAATTTGATTAAAAAAACTAAATCGAATATGAAAAAAACTGTCTTGCTGAAAAACCTAAGTGTTATAGTTGTAGTAAAAATAATACATAAATGGAAGACAAGGGTGCTGGGACATCAAAGTGGAAATACGTGTTTAAATCTTTAGCTTTTCTACTTGGAGCTGGACTAATCGTTGTAGGAGTTCTTGATATACTAGGTTTTGATATTCAAGACCCAATTTCAATTATTCTTCCAATTTATTATATGTAATAACAAGTCAGTTTGTTTGGCCTTTTGATTATTGCCGCCGAAGTTCCTTTGAGATTTGTCCTTTCAAGGTTCATGTTTATTCAAAATCTTTTCGGTAGAGGGTTGTTTTATATAGTGTAAGATTTAGTTAGAGTTGGAACTTTATGCTTAAGGTCACTGATATGGGAATATATCATTGGAGGATTTCTAATTTTTGTTGGGTTTAGCTATATTATTATATTTGCCGCATGNGGAGGATTTCTAATTTTTGTTGGGTTTAGCTATATTATTATATTTGCCGCATGTAGGTCAAGACCTGATATAACTTCTACCAGCTAATTAGAAATTAAATATAAGAGTTTATTAGAGGTAGCTTATTTTCTTTATATTTGTATTAGTTGAATATGAATTATGACAAAATTAAAAAATTTATTGATCGGATGATTTTGGATATTATAATATGNGTAGGTCAAGACCTGATATAACTTCTACCAGCTAATTAGAAATTAAATATAAGAGTTTATTAGAATTTAGATAGCTTATTTTCTTTATATTTGTATTAGTTGAATATTAATTATGACAAAATTAAAAAATTTATTGATCGGATGATTTTGGATATTATAATATAAGTAGATTTTATAATGTTTATATAATAGTGATATAGAATATTTTTAGGAATTGTAAGATATGCTTTATAATTTAATCTCTAGTTTAAATTTTGCTAAACTCAAAAGGTGATTCAGATTTCCTAGTGANATGCTTATCTCTAGTTTAAATTTTGCTAAACTCAAAAGGTGATTCAGATTTCCTAGTGAAATCTGAATTAATAATAATTTCATCATTAAGATTATCTTTGGATTCAGGGGGAGTTTCACTATTTATTAAAGGTATATTAAGTTTGGAAACATGCACTTTGTCTTTTTTTATAGCATTTAATTCAGTAAACTCTTCAGTAATTTCCGCGAATAATTTATAATTTATTGGTTTATTTGTTGGAATTTTTATACTCTGAGATTTACTTCGTGTATATTCAGTATCAATACTTCCAAATTCACTAATTATTGAGTTCAAAGGTTCAAAGCTTTTTTTTGCTGGAGTCAACTCACTAATTGATTCACTTTCAGATGTTTCTTCTAATAAAGATACTCTTTGTTCAAGCTGAACAAGTTTATTGATTAATTTCTCATGAGATTTTTTAGCTTCCCTGCCTCTTTGTTTAGCTTCTTTTATTTCTTCTGCGAAATCTGAATTGTTAAGCTTATTTTTAAAAGTTTTTTCCAAAAAGTTTATGTCATCTATAAATTTCTGAGAAAATGAGTCTAAGTTTTGCTCAAATTCAGTCAGCTTCCTTTCAGTCCTTTTTTTCAATATTTTAAAACTATCTTTGACACCTTTTATTGATCTCTCAAATTGATCAGTAATTTTATTTGAGATAAGCTGAGTTTTTTCAAGACTATTACTTAGCTTTATGTCAAGATTTTGGCAAAATTCATTAGTTTCTTGGACAAATTTTTCATTTTCTCTAAAAAGATTATTTTTTACTTTTTTCAGTTCCTCAACGGTTGAAAAAGTTTTGCATAAACCTTTAACGTTTTCCTCAGTCTCTTTAGATATAATGTTTGGTAAATTATAATACACAGATCTTAAATCTTTAAAGCTTTCTTCGAATAGTTGCATCTGCTCTGCGACATATTTTTTTGTGATTTCTTCAGATATTCTAAGATTTTCTAACGTAACATAAGATCTTTGTATGTTTTCCACTTTTTTCATTTCATTAACGTATTTGTTTTCAGCAGTTTCAATTGCAATTTCATAATCTTCTTTATTAATTAAAGTTTTTGCCCCTGAAATTTCTAATTGTTCTGTTTTTGTTTTTAGTTTTTCGATTTCTTTTTGTTGTGATTGAAGCTTTTCAAAAACATAATTTTTGAAATCCTGGAAATTAATAGAAGTTGTTGAGTAGTCTTCGTTGCCTGTGGTTAAAGTTTTATGATCAAGAATGTTGATTTTATTTGGGATGCTCTGGAAGTTACTTGATATTTTTTTCCGATCAGAAGTTGTTTTTATTGAAGAAATGACTCCTCGTGATAGATTACATTCTGTTTTATTAATAATGCTCGTGATAGAGTCTGCCCAAGAATAGTTTCGATAATTCATATATTATTAGCCTTGAATACAATCTATAATCATGTCTCAAGCGATGCCAACCATCCCACAGCAATATTTTACCTTAGCTCATTACAATATAGGAAGAACAATAGGCAAAGGAACATTTGGCAAGGTAAAACTAGGTATTCACAATCTTACTGGAGAAAAAGTTGCAGTTAAAATATTGGAAAAAGACAAAATCAAAGATGCATCTGATGTTGAAAGAGTTTCCCGTGAAATAAAGATTCTAAAATTAATGAAACACCCAAATATTATCAGTTTATATGAGATTATTGAAACACCTAAACAATTGTTTTTGATTATGGAATATGCGTGTGGCGGAGAACTGTTTGACTATATAGTAGCTAGAAGCAAACTAAAAGAGCTTCAGGCCTGTATCTTTTTCCAGCAGTTGCTTTCTGGAATTGAGTATCTTCAGAAAGTTGGTGTAGTTCATAGAGATTTGAAGCCAGAAAACCTATTACTAGATGAGAACAATAATATTAAGATTGTGGACTTTGGTTTGAGTAATATGTATAAAAGTGAAGAAACATTAAAAACAGCATGTGGAAGTCCATGTTATGCAGCACCTGAAATGATTGCTGGAAAAAGATACTATGGTAGTAGAGTAGATGTGTGGAGTTGTGGAGTTATACTATTTGCAATGCTTTGCGGGTATCTCCCTTTCGAAGATCCAAACACATCAAGTCTTTATAAAAAAATCCTTGGAGGCGAGTATAAATGTGGATCATGGGTAAGTCCAGAAGCTCAAGATATATTGCGTCGTATACTTAACACAAACCCAGAAAGCCGCTACACAATAGAATTGATAAGAAATCATCCTTGGTATCTCAAATTTCATAACAAAAACTTTGTCAATTACCCATTAGGAGAAAATTTGAAAATTGATGAAAACATTCTAAGAAAAGTCGAATCCCTAGGCCTAAGTGCTGATGTAACAAGAGAAAGTTTATTGAAAAATAAGCACAACAAATATACTTCAACTTATCTTTTACTAGTGAAAAAAACAAGAAACGAAGAAATCATAGAAAGCTTAAATGCTAAGATTTCAATACCTCAGCCACCTGCAAATCCAAGAGGAGATAGTCATAGTATAAACCCAAGAATAAAAAAACTTTTTGAGTTCAAGGAAGCTGAAAAAACAGAAGAAATAAATAAAGAAGCTGAAGTAAATACTATTGTCAATCAAACTCGTATAAGAGAAATGCATTTTATCAAATCGACACCAAGAAGGAAAATTTATTGTACTAGTACTGAAAGAGACTCAAGAGATGCAAGAGAACATCGAGAAGCTAGAGCAGTAAGCACAGGATATCCTGGGGTAAGGATTATGGTTCCAAGAGAACCTCCTCAGCCAAAACCTAGCAATAGAAGGAATTTTAGACCTGTTCATGTCCGTACTCCAGTTTCTTATGTGGATAGAAATAACTCTTTAAATGTGTCGATTAAAGGGCCGAGTCCAAGAGCAGGTACAGCTTTGGATATTTCGAATCGGAGAACTGAAATGAAGTATTTGACAATAAAATAGTGTTTTACTAAATAAACTACATGAATAAGCAGATTTCTTTTATTATTGGCATAGGCAAAGCTATGAATTTTGACTGGGGGTAAATCCATAAAAGCTTTTTACGAGTGTTGAAAGGATGTCTTGCCCATTTACCATATTTAGCCTCATATTCTAGTATTTCTAATAGCATAGAATTGTTGTTTAATGATGCCATAGCTTCAGCTGTAATACCTGAGTTAGTTTTTATTGTTAGGTCTGCACCTTTGCTACAAAGATATTGGGCAATTAGGTTGTGCCCTCTGGATTTTTGATATGAACAGTGGATAAGAGCTGTTAGACCATTGTAATCTTGCTCATTTAAATCAACTTGATATCTTTCTACTAACATTTTAACAATTCCGTCCTGCTCACTTACACAAGCTAATATAAGAGGTGTCCATAAATTATCATTAACAGGCTTACGAGGCAAATACGGCCAAATTTCGGCATATCTAGCTACTTTGTCCTTATCTCCAACTTGAATTGCTTGCATAAATTCTGCATTAAACCCTTTAGGTTTTGAAGTAGTTTTACCCATTTTATTATAACAAATATGCATAATAAGTAATATCAGACTAATATATTGACACCCTGCTTACTTTGGCCATAAATTTAGTCATAGAATTGTTTCAAGATAAAATTATTCCTTATATTCTCAATTTTTAAGCCTATTTTAGCACTGACTATTTTGAAAATTGTCAAGGAAAACTCTCTTCAGCCCCTTTCACAGTAAGAAATGCAACTCTACCTCCAAAATTTATTATTATAAAAAAAATCTGAAAGCATTGAACTAGGCTTAAACCTATTTCTGTAAAATATAATCAAAAGATAATTCTAGAATGGTTAAATTTCACCTTAACAAATCTATGATGATTTCAGGTAGTTTTTTTTCTCGCAAAAACAATTATGGTGAAATCCAAGTTACACACTGGCACCAGAGCTTTTTATATTCCTAAGTTAGAAACTATTGAAAGTCTTCCTATCTACTATGACTGCTTTAACTCTTATATCGCCTTTTACGATGCTTTATCTCAGGAATCTATCGAATTTTATTAAATATTCTCAAGACTCTCTTGGATCACTGCAAAATAACAAAAAATCAAAATCAAATCAAGTCATCTACAGCCTTTGTGGTTATAGCAAAGGTAAATACTTAAAATTGCATTTTGAATTCTTTGTAAAAGGTAAATAATATAATAACTGTAATAATAAAGACTGTCACAATAATGAAGAATTCAAAATAAGCGAGATACAATCATGATAAAAATCAAAGTAAAAAATCCTAGTGCTTTTATAGTAAATATTTCCAGTAATTACAAAATTGTCATTTCACCAAATTATTTTGCATCAAAAAATACTGTAAATATTTACCAAAACAGAAGAAGTTGTAATTCAAACTATAAATGCAAGTAATTCAATAACTTATCAAATGAAAAAAATTATTAAGTAATTTTAACACTAAAAATTATATAATGAATAAAGTTACACCAAGAATAAGGCAATATAGAGTAAAAGCTCCAGTATCAACACGCCACAGTCAGCAATTTTCTCAGGAACTTGAGTTTCTTTTCAGTCCAAGCATACAAGATCAAAAAGCTATCCAAGTAAATCGTACAAAACTAACTCGTCGAAAAGGGGAAATACTACCAAGTTTGAAAGATCGAATTTCCCGAGTTTCAAGCATTATGTAACATATAAACAGAACAAATGATGAATCAAGAGATATAAAAGAACGACCAATATCTTTACTAAGAAGAAGAGGTTCAGTATCAGAAACTATACGTGATTCAGATGAAGTTAACTTTCCAATTACCCCTCCAATAGCGATAAAGAAATTTAAAGATCAGTTGACAATGCATGAACTTGGAGAAATCCTAGACTATCCTAAAATATACTTCCTCGGAATTGGTTCAGCTAAAATTAAAACTTTACATAGCTTACCAAACTATGGTTTTGACGATGAAAACGGAGATTATATCCCTGTTATAACAGATCAATTAGCATACAGGTATGAAATTCTTCAAATAATAGGCAAAGGTAGTTTTGGACAAGTGTTAAAATGCTTTGATCATAAAGAAAAAGAATTCGTGGCTATCAAAATCATCAAAAACAAAAAACGTTTTCACCAACAAGGAGTAATAGAATTAAAAATCCTTGACTACATTCTAAAATACGACCCTGAGAATAAGCATCATTTAGTTCATTACAAAGAATATTTTATGTTCCGAAAACATTTATGTATAAGTTTTGAAATACTCAGCCTAAATCTTTATGAACTTCTTAAATCAAATTCTTTTGAAGGTTTATCACTTAATGTTGTTAAGAATATAACAATGCAGATCTTATCAGGTTTAGTTTTTATGCATCAGCATAGGATAATACATTGTGATTTGAAACCAGAAAATATACTTATGATTAAACCAGGAAGGTCAGGAGTTAAATTAATTGATTTTGGATCTTCTTGTTTTGAAAATGAGAGACTTTATACATATATACAAAGTAGGTTTTATAGGNTAGGATAATACATTGTGATTTGAAACCAGAAAATATACTTATGATTAAACCAGGAAGGTCAGGAATTAAATTAATTGATTTTGGATCTTCTTGTTTTGAAAATGAGAGACTTTATACATATATACAAAGTAGGTTTTATAGGGCTCCAGAAATAATTTTAGGAATACCTTATAAAATGAGTATTGATATGTGGTCACTTGGTTGTATAATAGCTGAACTTATACAAGGATATCCACTTTTTCCAGGAGAAAATGAACAAGAACAACTATTGTGTCAAATGGAAATACTTGGGATACCTCCAGCACACATAATTGAGATGTCTCCAAAAAAAAATAATTACTTTAATGGGAAAGAACCAAAAATCATCCCTAATAGTCATGGAAGAATAAGAAATCCTTCAAGTAGAAGTTTATGTGAAAAAATCAATTGTAATGATGATGAAGTTATTGATTTGGTCTTAAGTAATTTTTATTTAGAATGTCTTAATTGGGATCCTTATTTCAGAATTACCCCTGAAGAAGCTTTTAAACATCCATGGATTAATTGTAAATATAGGTAATTAATAAAAGGAATATCCTGTATTTATTTGGTATTATTAAGAGAATTAAATAATTTAGAGATATAATTCAGTTAGGAATTTTATAATGCCAATTAAATGAGGAATGCTTGGATATATTGTAAAATATTAATTATTATTTTTAGGATTTTTAATACTTTTAGATTTGTTAAAGTTGTTACTTGTTAAGAATTTTTTTAGGATTTATTTGCTAAACTCTAATGTTTTTTTGCTGTTATTAGTAATTATATTTGAATTTATGTCAATATACTACTAGACCCTTTAATAACTTCTACTATTTGAAAGTATTTGGAATATAAATTCTTATGATCATGACACAAGATGCATGCTTTATATTATTTCATAAAAAGTGTAAAAGAATAATTTTTACACTATAATAATTCTCATTTTCTGATTGAAAAGATAGCGTCTAACTTCACAAACTAATAATAATATTTTCCGCAATCTGATAAAAGATCTTTATAAATCTTAAGAATTATATTAGAAAAATCTCTTTGAAATCAATTAATAAATAATATTTGTTCCAATACCCCAAAAGTATATAATTTTTTTTTCATTTCTTATATAGTAAGTTGCATCAACTCTTTACACCTTGCTAGCATAATTAAAAATTTTTGCTATAAAGTTTGAGTTTCCTCTCAGTGAATTGAGCTTCAAAGTATTTTTGTTCAGAATTTTTGAATATTACAAGGCTTTCAGATGCTGAGCCTTGAACAATATAAGTATCATTAGAATAAAAAAATTTCTCAAGCTTATGAACCTCATGATCTTCAAAAAAAATGGATTCTAGCTTTAGTGAGTCAACTAAAAAAGTTATCAACAACTTTTTTTCACTTAAGCTTATTATTTGCTTTAATTCAAAAGATTCTTCTATATAAAAATTTCATAGATCGTTGCAATCGTTCTTCAGAGCTATTTTCACTTTTATTTATCATAATAGCCTTTAAGCCAACTTTAATGAATGATTTTTTCTAACTTTTTGTTAATAAAGTTTGGTAAGCTTCCAAAAATAGATTGAAAGACTAACGAAGTATAAAAACCACATTTTTCCTATAAGCTTAATCCAAAAAACTGTGAAAATTAGTAGACTTATAGATAAGCAGCATACAAACTTGACTTTAGATTATCTAAAAAAACTACTACATCAATCGATTTTTCATACTATTTTCTGTCGAGATGCTAATTTTTTGTCCATTTTGTACTATGGGAAAAAATGGTGGATATAAATAACCAAAACATGTCGTTGAGGTTTTTAAGCTTTACTCCAAAGCACTTTAGAAATGGGACTACGTTCATAGGTAGAACTGCCTGTGGTCTTATTGGTGAGGAAAGATATGATGCAATAAGAGTTTACAAGAGAACACTATATGCTGAATGGTGGTATTCAAAGCAAACTGTGTTACACTGGATATTTGTTAACAAGAATGACTGGGCTAACTTTGTTGCTATCCTGCCTAAAACAGATTCATCACATGGTTTCCCATGGAAAGAGACCCAATCTCGTTATGCCCAGTTCGCTGATGATACAGTAAACTCTGATGGTTATGTTGGTTGGTATACATACATTTGGGTTGGATTAGCGACACTTTGGGGCACTTATGATTATGTTTTACCTAGAAGATACTTTAACTCATATGACTTCTTATCCGAAGCTAATAAAGAACGTCTATCTTTTGTTGACGGGACTGCTTCAGCTGGGTGGGATAACTCAATCACATACTTCTGGGGTTTCTGGAGACTCATTCTCGGACCTCATGAATTCCATAGATACAGAGAAGATAGGTTTATGAATTTCCCTCCTGATTCAAGATTACAGTCAATATGCGTTAATATAAACAGAAGAAATGCGTTTTATGATCATCAGTGGAGAGGACCAGGATATGAAAATGAAATGGGATAAGTAGCTAATATAAGATAGCTTTTTAGGATATTAAATTGTCTGGGGTTTTTTTTTTGATGGAAAGTTTAGAGTTTTATGTGAAAAAAAATTAGGATTTGAATTTGGATTAGAAAAGCTGTTAGAGTTGGTATTTTTTAAAGGAAATGATGATTAAGATTTGGTTGATGAGTTAAAGGTTTATAGGTGGAAGATAACGAAGGAGAGGCTTAGAAATGTAATAAGGATAAATAATGTGAGGAAAAATGGCTTATTAGGATTTTTTTGTTTTGAAAGTTCATGGTGAAGGATATGCTTGTTAGTTAAAGGTGGGTGTAGATAGGTTTGGATATTAAGTTTCATGGTGTTGTGGAATTTTTGTTGAGATGTATAAAAATAATATGGGTAATTGTATTTGAGAAATTGGGATGATTAGGTGATGATACAAATATTTTTAGGTTTTAATATTTAAGTAAGAATTATGTTTGAGTTATATGCAAAGAAGGTATAACTATATATTTATACTTAAGAACTCATAGAAATGTTCATAAATGTAAATTATTTTTTTGTCTTTTTAAAGTTTTATATGTTTGAAGGCTTTTAGAAAATATAAGGCTTTATATGATAATTTATTATATCAAAACAAGAAAACTTTGTATTTTTGAAGCTTGTGAAATCATATTTTTATATATAAGATTTAATTTAAAAGTTTAAGTATTATATAAAAGACAATAATACAGCTGACTTTTTTATGTTAATTGGCTGAATTACTTGAAATAAAATGTAAGAAATAGTTTCAAACTTGCAATTCAGAGTTGGTTCTTGAGAAGAATTCTAGGATTATTTGTAAGGTTGATAGGAAAATATAAAATTTGACATTTTTTATCCTGAATCTAAGAATAATGCATTTGCAACTAGGAATTTCGAATAACTCAGCTTGCCAAACTTAAAAAATCTGGTAGTTTTTGATTAGAACCAACTCATTTTGATTATATCTATCAATGGAAAAAATATGATTTTAACAAAAACCATTGAGGGAATATTTTCAGAAGTTATTCGAAAGATACTTTCAAAGATTTTACTCTAATAAGTTGCATAAAGCATATTAAAAAATAGTAAAATATATTTCATATAAAGAAAAAAAAAATTTCCAACTAAAAAACTTGTAATATCTAAAATTATCTAGATTTAATTGTATAAACAATAATAAACAAATGCTTTAAATACGGACTACACAAATTCACTCACAAAAAGCTGTTTTTTACAATATATAAAAATATTTGAATGCTTTCAATAGAAATTGTAATAATTTTATGTAGGGGGTGCAAGAAAACTCTATAAGATGTTATAAATTATGGATTAATAATAAAAGCATCCTATCTGATACATAAATTATAATCTTTTATAGTTTTAAGTTTGAGTTTTCTATAATAAAATCTTCTAATATTAACTACTACATAAGCAGAACTTCCTCAAAAGATCTCAGTTTACAAATACTAAATCCAAAGACCTAAAAACCTATATCAAACTCTTATCTAAACTTTTATATAAATCAATAAACTTATCTATACCTTACTCTAAGCGTTTTTATTCTTAAAAGCTATAAATTCTCAGAGTATTTTAAAATCTCATCTTTAATAGATTTTATTCCAGACATAACCTTAACCTTACGCTTTCCTTTCCAATCCTAAACATACACAGTGCAATCTTCTGCACTAACAATAGCAAACCTATCATCTTTGTAACAAAAAAAGAAAACAATATAGCATTATGACTAAAAAACACATATTTCTGAACCATACTGTTCACTTCCCAAAGTCTAAAGTTTTATCATACGAAGCGGATAACACAAATCTGAAAATCTTGAAAAACTCACCCCAGAAACAACATAATCATGTCCATTAAGCGTATATTTTTTACCTTTTATAATCATATCCTATATAATAATACTTTTATCTGAAGATCCACTAGCAACATAATTCTTATTATCAGAAGCACAGATACATAAAATCCAATTATTATGCCCAGTCAATGTATATTCACAACTATTAAGTTGTATATTCCAGATACGTAAAGTACAATCATTTAATATAGAAACAACATTTTTACCTAAAACTATAAGTCCATGTTTTGGCTGAGTATGCCCAACTAAAGTATTTTTTTAAACTGAAATCTTTTAAATCCTATACAATTAAAGTTATATCATCTGAACCTGATACAGCAATTGTATCATTTTATATAATAATTACTGCGTGAACTAGACCTTCATGACCTATTAGAATTGAAAAAGATTGAAGGTAGTAACTCCAAGTATTGAGTCTAATGACCCAATTATTAGAAATTCATTATTTTAATACGGCAATACATTGGATTAGGCCATTATGTTCACAAAATGCATAGATAAATGAGTACCCTCAATATCCCACACTTCAAATTTATTATAATTTCCAGATACAGCGAACTTCGCCGCAACACAAAAAACATGATTTTCACTTTTTTAAGCATATTCACTTTCATCTTTCTCTCTAAATCCCACAAGATAATTGTTTTATCATAACTTCCAGACAACACATAATTCCCATCATTAGTTATGGCAACACATGCAACAATATTATTATGGCATTTTGAAATATTAATTTGAATTTTTTTTTATATCAAATCCCATACTCTAACTGTATTATCAGCAGATCCTGAGATAGCAATTTTATTATCTTTTGATATAGCAACACTATATAT
>MPUH01000998.1:0-26575 GCA_001970955.1 Stentor coeruleus | reverse complement strand
CTCTGCGGTTATTTTGTTTTTTAGTATCTCTTTTTGTCGTTCTATATTTGTTTCTTTATTAGAAAGATAAAGATTTGATTTTGGTTAGGGTTATACAATTAATCGGTTTATATACTGCTTATAAATACAATATTATTTGTTTTGTTGATTTATTAGTATTTTGATTATATAGTATTTTGATTATATTTTAGATATATGGGTTTGTTTATTATATATTAAAAACTGCTTTAGTAATTATTAGAGGTTCTAGTATTGGCAATACGCGATTTTGAAGCTTCTGATGATTTCTCTTTAAACTCTCTTAATATATTTTTTACTATATCATGCTCATCTTGAATACTTATATTTTTAATCACCTTTTAACACATAATTTACCCTTGCTACTTATTCACAACATAGCACAAATTATATGTTTTTATCTATGTAATTTATATTATTTAAAAACTAGCACAAAAATCACTTACTCTCTAATTCCCATTTCTATTGCAAAGCCTTTATCTTTAAGTCAATATCATCATAACACCCTTAATAAACATATTCATCCAATTATTCTAAACCTAATCACTCCTAATGAATCTTTTCTCAATTCATTTTTCCCTAGCTAATATAGTATAATTAATATTTTTATTGTACTCTTAAGTTACAGTTGTAAATAAACAAGCTTTACTGTATAAGATTTAATATTTAAAAACCAAAAGTAGCACTTCATAACACTATCTTAAAAAAACCAATAAACCTCACATGCAATATTATAATTTCCCTTCATATATATCTATTCTTTAACTTATAATCCCCTTATAATATAAAATACACAGTTCTTAAATATAATTCATAATTTATACATACATTATAAAGCCTAACCCTTAACAAAAATACCATAGCCTAACCTCCTAAATATAAATCTTAAACCAATAAGCCCCATACCACAAATTATTATAAACAAAACAAAATTCCAGCCCTAAAAGCTTATCCATTAGCACTACATCTAAAACCTAAACTTAAACACTATTCTCTAATTATCCCTATTTTCTTTAACTATCAATTTCCCTTTACAATCCCAATATAATTACATCAAAAACATCCATATACTATAATAAACTCTAAAAAACTCATAATATCCTCTTATCTTCCTACCTTCTAACCCTTCAGTCTTTATCATCCATAAATACTATCTTCAAATAATAAATAACATTTTCTTTTATAAAATAATGAAGTTGTTGACTTTAATATTCTTAGCTGTAGCTGTACTTGCTAGTCCATATCCAGGTGTTAGAACTTCCGTAGGGATAAGTTCTTTAAATCAATTACTTCAAGCAAAGCTCCCAATAGCGATTTCTGATATAATTTCAAAAGGAATCCCTGATGTAATATTCCATGAAAAATTCCTCATGATCCCAATGTCCCTTAAACTTAAAAACTTGACTTTAGATGTTTTTACAGTTGACGTCCAAAACTCTGAACTAGAAGTTAATAATCAGACTGGAGAATTGTTTTTAACTTTGAGAAATTTCAATCTTTTCCTTACGGGGATATATACTTATAATATACCTTTTCCTATATCAGGTTATTTCAATGTTAGTATGACTGATGCTACTGTGATACTCCCAGTAAAATTATCAACTACAACAGAAGGGCAGATTTTAGCTAATGTGAATCCATTAGAAGGAAATTTAACATCTTTAATTATTGATATTGAAGCAAAAAATACTTTGTCATCAGTATGGATATTGTTAAGCCACCTTTGGCCATTGAGTGTATATACAAATAGAATGGTGGTTGATACTATTAATTCAATATCAAAAAGACTTAACCCACCTTTAGCTGAGTTTTTTAATTCTATTAGATATACAGATGTTTTAGGAAAATTACCAATTGCAGGCGACTATCATTTTTATAGTTTGAATCTTAATCCTTTATCGATCGATGGAAACATTAACGGAACTTTCTTCCTAGTAAATGCTTTGGGTGAAAAGTCAAATGTTGTCCCACCATCTATAATCCCTGATATGGTCGGTGTAGCTCCAATCCGTGTACAATTTACCGAGTATTATTTCGATTCTCTGATGTGGGCAATGTACGCTAGTGGAACATTAAGTTTTTATATCAAAAGTGAAAACATGCCTAAAAATGTCCCATATACCTTCACAACAACAGGTTTAAGTAAACTTGNAGTTTTTATATCAAAAGTGAAAACATGCCTAAAAATGTCCCATATACCTTCACAACAACAGGTTTAAGTAAACTTGCCCCAAACCTTGTAACAGTTTATGGAGCCAACCTACCAGTCGATTTACAATGTTCAGCATATAAAGTCCCAAAAATTGATATCCAAACTACTGTTTCCGCAACATTAGACATTAACTGTAATTTCATAGTTCGTGTTGGTCCTGATGCTAAAGTTACAGCTTTTACTATAATAACCCAATTAAGTACTCAATTCTCATCAAGTATTAAAAACCAAGATGGAGGTATATACATGATAGTCAGTTTAGATAATACAAACACTGAGTTTTCAACATTTTCTCTTCTAAACAGTAATATTGGGGTATTCAGTTTAACAAAACTCGCTGGTGCTTTTAATTATTATATATACGCTTTAGTACTCAAAGCTAATACTATGCTTGAAACTACTGGGATTAGACTTCCTTTACCTAATGGGGTTCAAGTACAAAAAGCTTCTTTTAATATATATCAAGGAGCTGCAGAAATTGATTTCCAGCCAATATTTGGTTAATTATCTAGTTTTTAGTTAGTTTTATTTAGTATATGATTTTTTTTTATGATGTTATTCATTGAAATAATCTTGAGGGTTTTGGATGTTAATACTATTTGATGAATCAAATGAAGAACGCTTACTAAAACGAATTGATGAAGTTGTTGAGTTTATATGATTTGTCACTTGAAGATATGTTATTGGGGATATTATTAAAAGGGTTACTCCAGATACTGCAATTGAGGTGAATTGGAGAATAAAAGATATTGAGTCTTCTGGGGAATGCTTGATTACGTATTTTGCCCCACCGATAAAAGTTAAGAAGACATCGATTGTTGCGAAAATGAGAAAAAGTGTGAAGCATTTAACGTTTTTTCTACCAACACAGTTATTTATCCATTTACAATGATGATCATAGCACTAATAAAATATTACTTCAACACAAGCATTACACAAAACACAATGATAACTATTGTTTCTTTTTTTGATTCTGCAAGTAATACAAACACTTTCTAAAGTTCTATTTTCTATTAAATCCTTAATATAAAATACCGACAATATTTTATCTGTTTTCTTTAAAGTTCCTGGGTTTTTAAAACTGGATAATAATAGTAAAGTAATATTCACAAAATAAGTTATAGATACTGCTATAAATATTATATCACTAGGGTAGTTTTGAAGATCATACTTGATTTTAAAAGTATAAAAATTGAAAAGCCAGATTGTGAAGAACTTTAGCGTAAAAAGACCTATTAATATAAGAAAGTAAGCAGGGTTTTTAGTGAATTGGTTTTTTTCGCATAGAGGCCCTTTAGAAAACTATATATAAAGTACCAGTTTTTTAATTTCTGCAGTTAGACTATAGTCTTTAGCAAGATATTCTTCGTCATCTAACACATCGACACGGGCTTTGTATGCAATTAATCTTCTACAAACACGATAATTACCCAACTCAGCTGCCAAATGAAGTGGAGTTTTCCCATTTTCTCCTCTAATATTCAAAGCAATAGACAAAGATACAATCAACAACGAAAACTCTTCTCTTCGCTCAAGTAAACTAAGATGTAAAGGAGTATTTCCTGAATAATCAGCTTGATTTAAAGATATCCCAAGTTCATACAATTTGACAAATAATGCTATATTATTAGATCTTACAGCTAAATGCATACAAGTTCTACCTTGTTCATCTAATACATGTGGATCAGATCCTGTATTTAAAAAGACCAAAGGTCGAATCTATATGTTTTTATACCTTTTTATTGTATTGTATCGACAATTGTAAAGGAGTCATTCCATCATAATCTATGGATTTTTGGTTTAAGAGTTCTAAAAGTAAAGCATTTGGGATTATATTTGCAAGTTTTAGGTAATAAAAGATTATTGGTCTGTTAAAAGTTGCGAGCTCATGGAGAAAGTTTGATCTTTCGTTATCTTGGAGTTGTTTTATGGATTCGTTCGTGCTTAAGATTTGGACGAATCGGTTTATGTCATTGTCTGATATTGATTGAAGCAAAGCATTTCTTAATTTCATGTATTATTTAATAATAAAAGCTAAGCTTGGATTGATAAGATAGTTGGTGATATGGTAATAATTATTATTTTTTTTAAGTTTTTGATGTGTAATATTAGTTTGATTTTTAGGTGTTATGATTTTATATAACTCTCCATAATTTTATATGTGGGTTATCTGATAAAAATAGGATTTTTAACACGGAAATATTGAAAAAACTGAAGTAGGATTTTTAGATTTAAAATTAGGAGTGTTGTATGATGATTAAGTTGAGGGTATGTTTGAATGTATAGTAAACTATTAATTATAGTTTTGTATTTAAAAGGGAAAAGTAAAGAAAAGTAGTTAGATGGGAGAAAACTTAATTTCAATTGAAAAAATTGTCGAATTTTAGTTTTTATGATGAAATTAATATAAGATTTGAAAATTCATAGACTTGTGATATGCTTTTTAATATATTTTAGGTACCTGGGAATTTATGGTATAATTTTTTTGTGATAATTATTATATAGAATAATTTGATTGTAGGAAATTTGGTTTGGTTATGTATGATTGATATATTTTTAATGTATTAAAAGAATTTATATAAGGAACTTTCATAAATGGTTTATGTTAAGATTGNTATAAGGAACTTTCATAAATGGTTTATGTTAAGATTGATTTTGTTATAAAAAAATGTGTTTTAAGTTTGATTATCAATCATTTAGTGAAATACTATATTCATTTTTAAATCATATCAGTTAAGTATAATAAACTTATTATATCAGAAAATTACTATAATTTTATAACCGCATAATTCGAGTTTAATCTTATAAAAAAAATATCTCTCTTGTTTTTTAATCAATTAAAGTATTTGAACAATTTTCTTATGGAGCTTAATTAGTTTTCTTGAAAGACTAGGTTTTTGTTTCACACTGTTCAAATTACAAGAAACTCCTTCAATAATCCCAACCAAATGTACTCCTGGCATAGGTGAAAATGATCTATTTATCTGTTCATACACCTTATCATAAGTTTTATCTTTAAAAACCATACCTTTACCATCAGAATAAGGAGATTTACTAACAAGTCCCAACCTAACAAAACTCCTTTCACTAGAACTTTCTATACAAGTTTTATTTCCATTATATCCATCATGTTTATTGTCTTTATTTTCTTTAATTTTAATAGTCTTGAATAACATATTTGGTGTTTGGGCCATACGAGATCTTTTTTTTATAGGACCTTCTCGACTATCATACATTTTTGTGACAATATTTAATGGTTTTATAGGACTTTTTATTGTATTTAATATGCATATATGGTCTGGGATATCGTATTTTCCACATTTTTTACATCTTAATTTTGTCAAAACTTTTGAACTCGCTGATACTAAAGGCTGTTTTTTAGGACTTTTAAGGTTTTTAGCTCTGAAGGTTTTTATAAGTTTTTTTTCTGGGATGTTATCTTCAGATGGGTCACTTTCTGAGCCGCTATCATCAATTTCTCCACTTTTTAGTAGGTTTTCATTGTTTATAAACTCAGTGAAAATGGTTGAGAAATTATCAAATCCAGGGGTTTTTTGGAACACAGAAAGGGTTTCTGTGCTTTTTATTGAAGCTTCAGATTCTATAGACATTTTCCTATCATTTTTATTCACAACATTTACATCGTTTAACTTTTTAGGAACCGTTATACAGTCATCTAATTTCAACAACCCTTTACAAAACTCTTCAGAAAACTCTTTAATAGCCTTACAAGTAAAATGCATATTTTTATATTTCCCAAAACTACTTCCACAAAATGATATTTCTATAGTATATACACATGGTATTCTAAGCTGCTTAAATAAACTCACCCTCAAAGTTGTTTCTTTATTTTTCTGCATAACAAATTTACAATCTGAATAACATATAAAATTACTGTTTTTTGATAGTAAATATGGGAATATTTTACATAAATGTGGAGACTCAATATAATTACACCCATAAATAAAAATGTTTTTTTTTATAGAATGGCCATGTAAATCAGCAACTAAAGCGATTTTGAATTTTTTGTGTACGGATTCAATGAATTTTTTCACATAATAAATCTCAGGGTGCATAATTTTATCTGGATTTTGCCATCTTCGGTTTAAATCAACACCTAAAAGACTGCAGCGATAGTTCCCATTTATCACCCCATCAGGATTCATCATGGGGATTATTTTAAAAATATATCGACTACGAAGAATATTTGCATCTGTAGAAGACCCTGTTAGGAAATTAAGAAAACTTAGCATAGCATAAGAAGAAACAGTTTCTCCAGGATGAGCACGAGCAAGAAGGACAATAGCTTTTTTTTGTAAAAGTTCTTCACGTGTTCCTGGATTTGTAATCGTTAATTGATATACAATATTCCCACTAATTGTCTTACAAATAGGTTTTCTTATCATCATATTATCTAATATTGGGTTTTTATCAAACTCATCCAAACTTCTAATTAAATCTGTATAAGTAAACGGCACAGCGTATGCAAAAAAAACACAATCGTCTGTATATTGGAAAATATACTCAAATGATAAAGTAAAATAACTTTTATAATTATTTCTCATAATCCCATTAGGTAAATACACAATTTTATCCCCTCCTCTAAACCACCCTTCATTATTTTCCTCATAGTTTTTTTCAGAATATATGCATATTTTCATCCCTTCCATATAAAGAGATTGTCTTTTACATAAATTGATTATATTAAATTTATATTTTATATTTGTTTTCATGTTTGTAACTTTATAATAATACCATTGTGTATTACCTAAAGAATTTGTGTCCATTTGTAATAATAAATTATATTCAGTATCAGAAACTTTACTTGCCATAGATAGATTTCCACTTTCGAATCTTGATTCAAATACTAGATTTTCATATGAAATTTCTGTATTGATGAAAGATTTTACAGTTTTATCAGTGTAATAAGGGTTTTTATAGTTTTTTGTTGATTCAAAAAGCTTTGTGATTGTGAAAAGGTATGAGAGGTTATGGTCGTTTCGGTTGAAATATGAAGAATTGAGTAATTTGTTGTCACGAACATAGACGAGGTTTTGAGAGGTGAAAATATGTCGGAATTTTGTTTCGAAAGGGTATTCTTGGATGCGATATTGATTGCTTTTAGCTTGTTTTGTAATAAGCTCTTTGCCGATATGA
Source organism: Stentor coeruleus (assembly GCA_001970955.1). NCBI lineage: Eukaryota > Ciliophora > Heterotrichea > Heterotrichida > Stentoridae > Stentor > Stentor coeruleus. Next base: position 19,188 of record MPUH01000998.1, on the reverse strand, counting down.
GATTTCGGGTCTCTGTATGATTATTACAGAAATACTTCTTTACCAATGTGTATTGCTGGTTGGGAAGGATTAAAGGTTTTGCTTATAAGGGGTTTTGGTGGTGGGAGATCTTCTGGTAAAATGGGTTTATGAGTTTTTTTAGATGATATGATTAGGTTTGGGGATTTTTCCATTTGTTATCTTTATTTTATAATATTTACTTAAGAAGGCTTATAGATTATATTTTGAAGGGTTTTTTGTATATGAATTAGGCTATTAGATTATAAGAGTTTGGTTGATTTTGTTATTTAGATAGGATTTTTGACTGAAAATTAAAGAATAACGCTAATAGAAACCTTTACATTTGGCAGCCCCACAAAGGCAAATGTATTTGGCACTTTCTTCACGATAAGTAAAACAAAGCTCTTCACCTAGGCTTATATCTTTTGATGTAAAAAATGCGATGTGTGGGATGATTGAATTAATTCTAATACTTTTAACATCAAGATTAGGTTCACAACTATGATTGAAGAACCTTGTAAAATTCCCATAATACTGGGCATCTACAGTAGTTATAATCACTCTACTTGGGGTATTTTCTTTTAACTGAAAAACATATTCTCCTTGAGTATCGTTATGAACAACAATTCCAGCATATTCTCCAACAAAAGTTCCTTTAATAATATTTTCTAAAGCAAATACTCCAAATCCTTTCCCTAAACTTTTCTGCACTATAATTTTAGGTATTTTAGCTGTTTGTATTTGTCTATTATAACACTGAATACAATTACAATACTGATTACATTCGAAAATAGGTAGATCTATTATGTTTAATTTTAGATTTGGTGGGGCAAAACGATTTTTACAAGGACAGTTTTCTTTACAGATTTCGCATGAACATGAGAACTCTTCAGCCATTTCATATGATTCTGCATCATCGATGATTTTTGTATAAATTGGCACATACATTTTTATATTTTTTATCAAAAAATCAAAACATAATTTTTTGAAATGATTGTGATTTTACATTTTATAAGCATTTGAAATATGCAAACTAAAGTATTTATCTAATAATATTATTAAAATTCTACAAAAGCAACAAGGGTAAGTTAAGTCTAAAAAATAATATAATTTTACTACTTTTATATCTTCAATATACAAAAAAACCTCCTTATTTTATATCAAATTCTATATAGCATACTTACTTCAAATATCATTCCTATTAGCCCCAACTCATAAATTTTTTCAATTTTTATATCAAACCTGACTTTTAAAATCCTTACCTAGAATCTTTCACAATACAAATAAAACTAGTATATATCAGCAAAAATAATATTTTAAATAGAAAAGTTGACGGAGATTAAATTTGCAAGTTAATTTTTCTATCAAAATTATAAGGAAAATTTTCGAGAGAAGTGAGTACCTAAGCATATGTTCAAGATTAATACAATATAAATTATTTATTAAAGATAAAGTTTAATTTTTATATGATTTGCACTTAATATTTTGTTTGTAATATGAGTGAAAAACATAAAAAGTGGGGAAATTATGAATATGATAATAAAGTTAAAAATATATTTTATCTTCAAAAAAAATTTAAAAAACTGAAGATATCATATCTTCAAAAAAAAATAAAAACCAAAATCACACCCTATTTCTTAAAATAAAAACAAAAACTAAAAAAAAATTACAAACAAAGTGTTCAGGTGAAAACTAAAAAAATAAAAATAAAACTAACCACAAAAATCATAATTTAAACTTAACACCTTAATTAAACTACCCCATCAGGCTCAATTTCATCATAAAACCCTTCATCGCAACATCAAAATCCCCAATTTTCCCAAAAATAAACTCACAAAATATTCAAATTATATCCTCAACACCCTATCATTAATACCATCATTGATTATTTTATATAACTAATCCTCCTAACTTAACTTCATCATAGCAACAATTGCTGAAGCAGTGCATATTCCACCTTGATCATTAGGATTGACCTGTTTAAACCCAGCATATATTAAGCATTTGAACAATTTAACAAAATTCGGTTGTTCACATGATATCGCTACATACAAAACACTTCCACCAACTTTTTTCGATGTATGTATAAGTTCTTCTAGAACAGTTCTTGACATTCCAGGCTCTGCTATTGCATAAATATTCTGCTTGTTTCTAAAGCATTTTATACAATTAAGCATATCTCCATTAGCAAGAGTTGGAGAAAGGCTGAAGAATTCGGCTGATGTTTCTCTAGACTCTGGGAAATACTGTAAAAAGTATGCCTGAGAAGTGTCATCAGCACCTGAGTCTTCTGCTTCAAAAACACTGACTGGCAGTAGGGTCGAGGAGGAAGGTATAGCGAACACCTCTTCTCTTATCTAGGATATCATCTTGACTACCATCTGTTGAGCTGCTTTGAAATGACATATTTTATTATATCCCAAATTTGCCTTTTTTAATATTTAAACGCTTTTGTATTCAAATATTACTTATATGTTCTGTTAGAAAAGTAAATTTTTTTTTATGATAATAAAAATATATAGAATCAATCCTTTAATTCAACTTAAAAATATTTCTTTAATTTTAATTACAATTAAAACTAATCATATCAATACTTTCACTTCCAACTATAAAAATCATCAACATCCTTCAAATAACCCATATTCCATCTTCACATAACCTCAAAAAAACACTTAAAACTCCTTACTTTTACCTTACTAACTTCTTCAATGTTTTATTTATTTATGCTATCAGAGATGACTCATCTCATAAGCTAATAAAGTTCATAATCATTAAAATCATCATGATTTCTTATATCACTAACAGATCTAACACGTCCATTAGGATTAGTAAATTCTATATAAATCTTACTCAATATATCTTTAACTTTTTGTTGTACTGCTAATTCAATAAAAGATTCTATATAATAAAAAAGTTTCTTGTCAAAAGCTTCATGCTTAGTTTTTTTACTTTTCGAATTCAACTTAGCGAAACAGGGCAAAGAAAGACTTCTTCCACTATATTCATCTATATTTAAATCTTCATCCTCATCATCTTCTTCCTTTTCTTCAGAAATTGTCATTTGTATTTCAAATGCACATTCAATCTCTCCTGGTGTGCTACATTGAGTTTTCGCAGTTGTATCTCCAAAATGAAGATAATCAATTTCATTACTTGAATACGCTCTAGACCTTGATGTAACTTTTTTCGATAAACATTTCTCAAGTTTAAGCCTTGTGCTTAAAGACTTATTAATTGTCTTATAAAGATTAAGAGATTTTTTTATAACTTGTTCAATAATAGAAGGATTTTGTTCATATCCATCTTTATACATAATTGACCCTATCTGTGATAAACTAAGCCCAGAATTAGCCCCTTTTTTCATTAAAAGTGTTGAAATCCTTATGTTTCTAAGGCATTTGTCCCTAAAAGGTAAGGTTTCATTTAGAAATGTTATGTCTTTAACAGGGTCAATAGTATTTATAAAATCCAAACACATCTCGTCTATAGGGTCTTTGCATTGTTGCCAATTCATCCAACATAAATCGTATTCGCTTATGTCAAAACAGTCAGGAATTGATAACCCGTGATCGATTGGGATAAGATTTTTCTTGTTGTTGACTAGGATGTTACCTTCGTTTCGGTCCATGTTTAAGATTCTCATGTCTAAGATTGCGATTTTTTGGATTTCGAATTTGTCGAACATCGATGGAGAGAAATCTTCGATTGAACCTTTGTTGACGATAAACTCCTGGAAGGAACCTTTTTTAGCTGAAACAGGCTCATTAAGATTGTAGTTGTAGTGATTGTGCTGGGATTCAACTAGAGCGGTTGCAGGGACACCTGAAAAGTTCCCATGGTCAAGTAAATATGCAGCAACTTCTCTATAAGCTGACTCACCAGACAATATTCCTGATCGAATTCCTGAATTATTCATTGAGCCTTGATATCCTCTGGGGTTAAACGGAGCATAAGCTTCTTCATCTATAGGCTTGAAAACTCCTCTAACATTTCTCTTAGGATCTTTCATAAAATAAGTTCCACCAGTCCCATCCCAAGTCAAATTTGGGGCAAGATTTAGCTTTAACCCTTGATTTACTTCATGTATCGTATCTTGAAGAAATTTACTGCATAAAGCCCCTGGGATTATTCTTATAAAAGACCCTGAAAAGCGTTTTGCCTCAAGGACAAGATGTTTGTTTTTACGAGATTTATCAAAAAGCGAATAATCTTCTAAAGACCTGTTGTTTGAAAGTTCAACATGACCATTAAATAAACGCTGATCTGATACAGGAATCCCTGTAATTTTATGGATTTCTTGTTTGAGCTCTGAAACTTTGAGCCAACAAAATATCACAAGCTCTTTGACTGAAGTTCCAATACTTACAGAAAGTTGCGCTTTTTGAGGTTTGAATTTCATTTTAGGGCTTGACATATTATAACTTACATATACTGAAAATGATGATATAGATTTTCTTATAAATTAAAGTGTAAATGATGGCTTTTAGGATAAGATTTGAGATTTTATGGTGAGAGAAAGTATTTTTTCATGTNTGGCTTTTAGGATAAGATTTGAGATTTTATGGTGAGAGAAAGTATTTTTTCATGTTGGATGCATAGAAAATATAAGAGGATAATGTGTTATTTAGATTTTATAGGCTTATTAAGTGAAAATATATAAATGATACTAAGATTTATTATGATTATTTTTTTAGTTAGAAGAAAATGTTGAAGGTTGTGATAGGATTATTAAAGATTTTGTGGCAGTTATTTAATGTGTTTAATAGAAGAGAAAAAAAATCAAAAGAAAATGCTTTGAAAATATAGTTTGATTTTTTGATATATGTTATGATGAGAACTTGAGAATTTATTTAGGTTAATAATTTGTCTAAATAATTTTATTAGTTAGGTTATAGATTTTAATGCTGTATAAGAAAATATGATTTTAATTACATCTAATTGATAGTTGAAAGTTTTAGCTTAAATTACGACAGCTTTCAATCTATAAATGAAATCATAATAAAAGCTTTCATCCTTATAAATATACGAAATTATCGTTTGAAATAGTGCTTTATTTAGAAAAAAATGCATATATATTTATTCACGATTTAAAAATATTCAAATCAAAAATGATGATCCTTATTAGATATCCTAAACATAGTCAAAAATCGAGAAAGGGTATTTATAAAAGTATTCATATATTTATTACCTTATATATCCTTGGTTAAATTTTACTTTTTTTCTACGATACCAAATGTCACATCATTTCCATCCATAATTATTACATTGTTTCGTTGTTTTGGACATACTTTGACATCTCTGTTTTCAAGTAAAGATACACTACCTTTAATTTTTATTCTTTGCGGGATGATTTTTTGCGGTAGCCCTTTAATATCACTTGGAGTCTTCGATAATTTCCCTTTAAGCTCCGTTTTTTGACTATCTTGTATTAATGCATTAGACATCATAGGGAAAGGTGAAGGAGCTGATCTTTTTTTTGTCAATGCTGGTATAGCCAAATTAAGCCTTGGTAATGTGAGCTTTGGGGATAATGGCATAAGTCTTTTACATGAATTCTTCCCTAAACTTGCGAAAGGATCTTGAAATAAAGGAGATTCACAATAATCAGCGATACTATTTCGTCTTGTTGAAACTTGATTTGTTTTGGGTTTGAGCGTGTTTATTGAAGTCTCAAACATATTATATTTATAATCTTATTATGCATTTATCATATTTTTAACTAATTATTTTAAATGGGTGTTAGGATTAGATATATTATAAGCAATGTGATAGAAATATTGAGGTTTTAGGGTGTTAATAGTTATTATGAATATGATGTTATAATAAGGTAATTGTAAGGAATTTTATGCTAAAAGCAGTGAAATTTTCATACACCATCTATAGTTTATTTCATATATTTTTTTACTCCTCAACTTTGCTTCTTTGGTTTGCCAAAATTAATTCAACTTTAGGTTATTCTTTAAGATTTATTAACATTAACAACATTAAATTCATCCCAAAACTTCTAATTAAATTTCAATCATAACAAGCAATAAAATAATTAATTTGCATTTGCAACAATCATATACATCTAAGATGTTGCCAAATTAGCTTCAGCATTTTTAAGTGCCTGACTCAGCCTAGCAATTTGACCAACACACAATTTAGCTTCATCTGCTGATTTCATTAAAAAAAACATATCATCTGGCATTTCTTCAAATTTAACATTAATAACCTTAGGGTTTTTTTTAATAAAACTCAATTTGCATAATCCTGAAATCTTAGTTTTAAATACTTCTTGAATCAGTTCATTAGTAACAATACTTACTCCAAACCATTGAGAACTTAGATTTATCATATAATCTTCTTTACTTGAATGATTGTTTTCATATTTATGGCATATGAATAAGAACTTTTCATTGTTTAATGAAGTTTTTCTTGATGTGAAAACTTGACTTGAATAAGATTCTTGGATTATTGGGTGTTGGATTTTCCTCCAAGGTTTTTGTGTTGGTGAGTTAGCTTTACCTTTTGAGTTTTTTATGCATGTATGACATGAGGATTTATCGTGGTTTTCTAAGTAGAGGTTTAAGGATTGGGCGAAATTATGAGTCATTTCAAAACCTCCTTCAAGGAAACTTATGTAGGGAAAGCCTTTCATTAGGAAGGCTTGGAGAAGGTTTTCAAGCATGTTTTTTATAATGTCATTTGTTTCACTTACAGATTGGCTTAAGTCGAAACTGGTACCATTATACGTTTCGCTGCCCATAAGACAGAAGTGAAAAAGTCCTCTCATAGGCATAAACTGATCAGGGAAATTCATCATACATTCCGAATCAATATACGCAGCATCATTTAATAATACCGAATTAGGGAAAATCCCAGCACTCTGTTTCTGAATAGTCCTACAATCAATAACCACTAAAGGTACCCTATGTCCAATTTCATTTCTCCAAGGACACTGCATATCATCACATTTACATATATTCACCTCAGGATATGCTCTATGTACAATTTCTTGTGGAAGAATTGTTAAACATGGTTCTTTTTCTAAACATCTTATAATATCTTCAATATGTTCAAGGTTAAAAATGTCATAACTCATAAGTTTTTCCGCTATAGAATAAGGCAATTTTCCTTTAACTTGCCTTGCACTATTAATTATAATTTTAAGCTCATCTAAGTCATCAAGGAAAATTTGAGAAATAACTTGAGGGACGATTTTATCTTGGCAACATGCGATTTTGTCTCGATTCTTTTGGATTATAGCCAAAGATAAGTATAAAGGGAAAAGTTGATCGTTTTCATATATAATCTCTTTCCAAAGATAATAAAGGCAGGTTAAGTTATTGATTTTACCTGCAAATAAGGTTATGTACCATGAAGTTACAAATGACTGAGGTTCAACATGATTAACTAAGAAAAATGTACTTAAACGAGGGTCGAAATATCTCAAAAGTAGTCTGAATATCAGAAACATGGCTTGTAAAGGTTTAAAACTTTGATCTGCAAACATTGTCGGCAGATGTTTGTGAAGGAAATTCTTAAACCCTACATAAACCGAGCTTAATGAAAAACCTTCTCTAGCCATAAGGAGAAAAGGGGCCATTATTTCATTCATGCCTTGCTTGTATGCTGTGTTAAATTCTTTACAATAAAATGTTAAAAGGAGTTCTAATTGGGATTTTTCTTCTGGAGATAAGATATTTGTCCTTGTACGATCAACATCACTTGCTATTATCCGTTGATTTGGTAAATCAAGAGTTGTAGTGATTTGTATAACCTCATTTTCTTGGATGTCTAGTAACTTTTTCCACTCATTCAAGTCCATTTTGTATATGAAATGTATAACATCGCAACAGATTTAGATAGAAAATCTATTGATAATGATAATATAAAGAAATAAAAGAAGAGTTTTTATTTTTTTTTAAGATAGAATTAGCTGCGAATTTATTGGTTTTATTGAGAAAAAAAATCATTATAAGAGATAAGAGGGGTTATTGAGATATGATTACTTAAAATGTCTTATGTCACCTTTGACAACTTCTAAGGTCTCATTAAATTTCACAGCCCTTGCTGCAAGTTCTCTTTCGATTTTCTTTTCGATTTTCCTCGTAGCTTCAGCTTCAGGTGTGTGCTTGTTCTTCTGAATTCCCGGAGCTCTTTTAGACTTTTTATGAGCTTTTTTGAATTTCGGCTTGCTTTTAAGGTGTTTCTGCATGGCTTCTAAAAATTATTATATCAAATCAATCCCAAAACCTAATTTACTATTTTTATCATCATAAAAAAATCCTCATCTCCTACCATAAAACCCTTATNTTACTATTTTTATCATCATAAAAAAATCCTCATCTCCTACCATAAAACCCTTATTATTATCCTTTTTACCCTATATTTTATCATAACTTCCACCTAAAATCTTCACAATCCTCTTATCTTCACAATCCTCTTATCTTCACCATACAAAATTCCACCATCAAAAATCCTTTCACCCATTATCTTTTCACTACCTCTTTTTCTCATAAAATTCTCTNTTATTATCCTTTTTACCCTATATTTTATCATAACTTCCACCTAAAATCTTCACAATCCTCTTATTTTCACAATCCTCTTATCTTCACCATACAAAATTCCACCATCAAAAATCCTTTCACCCATTATCTTTTCACTACCTCTTTTTCTCATAAAATTCTCTTATTCTCATGCTTTTCCCTATATTTCAAAAAAATCTAACACTTTCTATACCTTTATCAAGTAATCCTATATATCTATTCTAATTAATTAACCTATCTTCAACGTTTAAACTCCACTATGACTATAGTTGTATTATCACATCCAAGCCCACCACTTGATGCAATATCAGGGGCAAGACATCTATCAAGAGCTTCTTCAGCAATAGTCTGTAAGTTTTTACTTTTAATCCTTTGAGAGACAAAATTAACACAATCTTGAGAAGTTAACATATCCCAAACTCCATCACAAGCTAGAACCATAAATGTATCTTTTTCCCCAAGTTGTTCCCTACGGACATCAGGATAAGCTGTAATCATTTGATCTTTTTGTGGTATAGAATTGTTTTTCTTATATTCCATATCTCCTATTGAACGACTCAAATTCAAATTTCCCATGACCCTTCCATCTTCAACTACCCCTCCAGCTCTTCTTATCCTATCTAATTCTTCTGGTAAATCAGGCTTGTGATCTTGAGACATCTCTAAAGTTCTACCATCTCTGCAAACCACACATCTTGAGTCCCCAGCATTTGCCACATATAAAACTCCATTTCTAATAAGTGCTACAACTGATGTACACCCAGCAAATAATTGTGAACTATCAGCTTCAACTGGGTAATTATCAGGCAAATCCTTAGCAATTCTTATAACTTCTTTGATCCCATCTGAAGTCCTCAACAATTCGTCCATACGTAAGAAGGTGTCTTTAAGGGCTTGTTCTATATTACCTTGCTGGTATGAGCGGTTTCTTGAAAGTTCTGCACAAAAGTGCCGTGATACGAACTCTGCGACTTCTTTGCCGCCGTGACCGTCAAATACCCCAAAAACCATAGTCTCAGCATCAAAAGAGACGTTAGCCAGCTTGGCATCTTCCATGGTATTTCTCCATCCTTGCATTTCACAAGTTGCGAATTTAACTAGGCTGTTTTCTCCAATTGTGGTTTTTTTGTCACGAATAGGTGAGGATAGATATGGTCCCATAAAATATGGTGAAAGGTTTTTTAGGACTATGGTAATAAGCCAAGAATATTATGAAGAATTTTATATCAACTTTTAACCATTTAAATTAATCTACTCATTGAAGTGCGCAGGAATCACCACATTTGTCAGCATATATGTCAGAAATATTGGATCTTATTGAGTTTAGTTGGATTAAAACCTGTTCAAGTCCTGGGATTATGTCATATATACATTTATCATCTTCTTTTATACTAAAAGTATTCAATAATATCATTGACAAACTTACTTCTTCGTTTTTAGCAGCTTTCTCGCTTATAGCTTTTAAATGTCTTACTTCTTCTTTGATTTTATTAGATAAAGCTAAAATGATTTCTAGAGTTTCTTCATCTATATCAGCCCTTTTTAGGTATTTTTGTAAATCGCTTTCATTTTTTATTTTGTCTTTTTTTAGAATTTCTACAGTTTCGGTAAGGCTAAGGATTTTCTCTCTGAAGAGAGTTGCTTGGGAATTTAGACGTTGTGTGTTTTGTTCTTCGAGTAATGAGATTTTTGAGGCAAGTTCAGATTTTTCGATTTCCCATTTTATGTTGAGTTCACGATTTTGAGATTTCATAGTATCTTGAAGGTCTTTGATTTTAAGAGCCTGGTCTTGGATTATTTTTTCCAGGTCGCGGTTTGTGTTTTCGAGGACAGTTTTGAATGAATTTTCTGTTTCTTTGAGGAGGATTGCCATGAAGTTAAGCTTTTCATCTTTTTTGCGAAGTTTTTTTTGGCTTTCAACGAATTTCATTTCGAGTTCAGCTGCTTGTGCTGAAACCATTTCAAAATCAGTCTTAAGTTTTTGGTTTTCAGCTTCAAGTTTCATAAGATGTTCATGGAATTTTTTTCCTTCTTCCGAAGTTGAATTTGAAAACACATCACTTGACCTCCTATGTGAAGGACTTGAATTATTAGATCGAAATGGTATTTTCCCATGATTATCTTGTAAAGTGATTTTTACTGGGGTCATATTTCTAGGAGACAGTGTATAAGCTATTGAAGTATTATAACTGTTTTCAAAACTCATAGCTGGACGTTGAGATGCTCTTGGTGTTGAAGGTTTAGGTGGTAAAAGATGCTTATTTAAATACTTTTGTGGGGTATGTAAGTTTGACATTTATTAACGTCTTAATATTAAATTTTCAAACTAATGTGATAAATACTATGGAGAAAATATAAGATTTGTTTATGATGAAAAATTTAGTTTTTATGTAGAGGTTAAGATATGTTTGGAGAATATTAGGGATATGGTTGTTTGTGTGATTTTTTTTTAGTTTTTGATATGATTTTTTTTAGTTTTTGAGTTTATATTGAAATTGTTTTTTGATTTTGAATGTAGTATTTAGAATTGAGTTTTATTAGTTATGATTATTTTGATAGGATTTTTGGGTTATTAGAAGATGTTAATTGAAGGTTAGGGTGCAGTGGTTGTTGAGAAATTGTGATTTTGTCAGAATGTAAAATTTGTGCAGTTTTTTGATGTAGGATCGTTTTGTAGATTTTTTATATTTATTATAAGATACTATTTTAGTTATGATAATAGTTTCAGTGTATAAATATAGATTTCTTATAATAGTTTATAAATCTATTAACTTAATCATATTTTTTGTTGTTGCAAATATATCATATAAAACCAAATAATAACTNTTCAGTGTATAAATATAGATTTCTTATAATAGTTTATAAATCTATTAACTTAATCATATTTTTTTGTTGTTGCAAATATATCATATAAAACCAAATAATAACCATATCAATAATCAGTTTTATAATTGCTTTTATTGTAAATCTACTACTTATTCCTAATTACTTTTTTAAAATCCTACTAATAGTTTTTTTCATTGCAGCAACTCCTGCCTCTTTAATTGTCGATGTTAAAAACACTTCAATAATCCCCCCAGCAACAACCCCTGCCATCCAAAAGCCTCTTGTCGCACCACTAAATCTAATTGAAAACATAATAATAGACCAATTACAAAACATTAACAATCCTACAGTAATAACACATCCAAGAAATCTTCTTAATACATTCTTCCTTTTAGTCTTAAAATCTTCAGTATCAGCATTTTTACTAAGTCTAAGTAAATAAGTAAGACATTCAATAATAACAAAACAAACAATCCCACTATATATAATAATCCATAAATCTCTCCAAGTATACGATTTAATAAATTTTTCAAATGTATTCGATGAATTAGCACTATTAGAACTATAGTTTCTTTGATAAAAAACACCAATAAAAAACATTTGCAATATGAATTTACAGTACAAAAGAGTCAAACTGATAAACCTTGTTTCATAAGGAATTGGGTTATAAATCAACCTAAACAACTCATGGGATAATATAAACATTTCTTTGAAAGTCTTCCTTCTTTCTAATCTTGGCTCTTCATTTTGTAAAGAATCCATACTTCCAGGAATTCCTTCAACTTTTGTAGACTTTCTATTGGTTTCATTAAAAACTTCAGTTGCAAAAGGAACAGGCGGACTATTAAGATTTTCTTCTTCTTTTATGATACTATTTATATGTGATAAATGCGCTTTTTGGAAACTTCGTGCCGAGTTTGACTCATCAATAACTTGAAACTTTTTCTTCATTTTACGTCTTATATATAAAGCTAGGACTACATACAAAGCAAAAAACCCAAGGCATATATAAAGTCCAAGTGCATTTTTACCATTAATACTTTTAAGTAAACTTCCATCATAAACGTTTTGGATATTTGAACTTTCTGCCGTATCTTTACCTGCTATAAAAAAATCAACTATAGTAAAAGATGTTAAATGATTACATTCACATACCGCAGAATTTTTATACAAAGTAAAAAGTTCACATCCTTCAGTACTCAATTCATTATATTTTATATCAATAAAAGCACATATTGGTTCGATAATTGGTGTTATATTATAATAAGGAATTGTAATAAAAATCTTAGTTTCTGGAATTGATATATTTATTGGGCTAAATGATGATCTATTATATATTGTAACATCTACAAATTTAGGTCTAAAAGAATCGGTATTTGGAATAAATTTTATAATGGGTTTATGAGGTATTGTTGATAAAGTTAAATAGAAAATACTAGATGCTGATGAAGATATTAAATTGTTTTCTGATAAAGATATAGAACCTGATAATGGATCTGATGGGTTTAAAGTATAATTCAAAATGTCTTTATATAAAATTGCATTAATGAATATAGTTGAATTATAAGACTTAAGTGTTTGAGTTTCATGAGGACCCATATTACGAATCAGACCTTTTTGAATTGACCCTAAGACTGTAAACATAAAATCTATCATTGCAACTTCATTTTCAAGATATGCATAATTCATAGGGACAATCGCCAACATGGAATCAATAAAATTCTGAGCTGTTTCCACATCCAATCCTCCAGTCAAATCATACAATTCCAAAAGCCAACCCATAGTTTCTAAAACCCTCTTAAAATTCTCATGGATCTGTAAATTAGGATTTTCTGTAATACTCTTAAAACTCTGAGAAATTGTCTTAACATCTTCTTTATCATAAATTTCTAACTGTTCCATCATAATTTCAAGTATATCAATACAAATATCAAATGCAACTTGTATTATAATATCATTATTAGCTATAAACTCATTATTTGAATACTTATCAATATTTAATACATAATAAGTAAGTTGGGCAATATTCAAAGGTCCTGTTTGTGGATCAAAAGATATAGAATGAATAGTTTCATTAACTTTATAAATTACATCTTGTGGGTTAAGTTTATTATAAATATTAACTTGTATTAAAGCTTCAAAGTCATTATATGCATTAAGATTATCATAAACTCTGACAAAAACTCGTGTTTGGGATGGGTTTGAAGGTAAATTTGTATAAAATGTACTGGAGAAATTTCTTAAGTTTAGAAGGTTCGGAATATTGTTTATATCATAGAAACCAAATGAATAGAGTAAAGGATAATTGTTTTCTTCATCGATAAATTCATAGGCATCAAGTCGAAATATTGTTATGAATTCAGTGCCAGATGATGGTTGGATATGTAAAAATCCTTGACTTGGAGGTAAGTTTATATAGATTTCATAGTAATATGATGATAATGTTGTTGAAGATTCTATTTCAAGATTAAATTGATAGGTAGAACCTGGGGTTAAAGATTTTGTGTCTATTGATAAGGTTGAGAAAGTAACTGGTGATAAGAATTTTATGTTTGGGTTTGAAGCCGACCATTTGTAGTTTAAATTGTTGATGTCGTTAGTATGTTGTGATTGTAGTACTAAAGGATCTCCTTTGTTTATTGTAACTGGCTGATATTCTGTTATGAAATCGTTTATGGATATTTGGTTTATTTTTTGTGATGTTATTTGTAAGTTTAAAGACCTTGAGTTTGACACTTTTTTCCCATTTACATTTTTCCATACAGTAAGAGTTAATATGTAAATTTCATCAGTTATTAGTTTGGAAGATATAAGATTTATTATATTGCTATATTTGTTATCGATAATTGAGTCACAATTGCTTTTATGTTTTAAGCATTTCCATATGTATTCATAAACAGAATTTTCTATAAACCCTTTATCAATCTGAGCTACAATAGATTCATTATTATCTTTATAATAACTCCCATTAGCAAAATTAAACTCAATAGTCGGAGGTCTAACAAGAAATTCAGCATCAAGTTCACATGAAAAATCAGCTTGGAATTTTTTTTCAATCATATTAGAATTAATAACAACTGATGAATGTTCTTCAAAAGTTCCAGGAGGGATGACATATAAAGATAATGATTTCTGAGCAATATTCAAATCATTTTCATTGACTAAAGTTGAATTTTCTTTAATATCAGTTATATTCCAATATATATCTTTATATATAATATCTTTACATCCAGCAGAACGTATATAATAAGTGAATTTTTTATATGGATCTATGATTTTACTGATAATTTTATCACAGGTCATATAAAAAATGTTTTTATCAGTCATAATTTGTATATTTGTTGTTGATGTATGAGATTTACCTAAGAAATTCGTAATTTTTAATGATAAAGTTATAATAGAGCTTTGTAATATTGATGAAGGTATTGTAAAAGATGATAAGGAGGTTTGATTGTATGATTGTAAAGATGGGTTTATTGGGTTTGAGAATATAAGCCAATAATAACTTAAGGTTCTTTTTAAAGACCCTGTTGATTTAAAGCCATTTATGTTTAGGTCCATACATGATTTTATGATTGCAGGTGGTGCTTCTATTATTGAAGTTGGAGTTGGGGCATTTTCTGGGACAAGTAAATTTAATATAATTTCATTTGGTGGATACCCGCATTCAGTACTAGACCTTATGAGGATTTCACTTTTTATCAAGATTTCTCCATATGTAAAATCAGTGTTTTGAGGTAGTGATATTTTTATTTGTTTTATTTCCTGGGTATATACACAAGTAACCCCATTGCCGAATTTAGCTAGGGTTTCATCTTTGAAAATGTTGCAGTCTATATTATAATTCTCTATAGAGATTTTGAATTGTAATATGATATCCATATAGTTACTCATATAATAAATCTCAATATCAGTATCTTGAACCCATCTATAACACTCAATAACAGCACATACTCCATTAATTACTTCATAACCATCAGGACATAAAACAACACATTCTCCATTAACAACTTCATAACCTTCAGGGCATATAATAATAGGAACACATACCCCATTAATTAATTCATATCCACTAATACACTCACAACTTCTTGTATTTTCAATAAACTCTGAATTCTCAATACACTGACAACTAGTTCCATGTATAGCATTTGTCACACAATTATCACACATTTCATATAAAACTGAAGTAAAACTTGCACACAAATTATCAGGGTGTATATGACAATTTTCAACTCTATAACAACCAAAACTACATTCTGCAAGACATGGACTACAAGTATCTTGACCCCATTCTGATATAGAACATATACTTAAACAATCATTTTCATGTGTACAACTAGAACATAAACAATTAGGTGTTGATGTTTCAAATACAAATATTGTTAAATATAAATCAAAAGTATATATATAACCTTTATAATAATCATTTGATAAACAATTACCAAGTGTTAAAATACTATCGATGCTTTCATAAAATACTAAGTTAGGAACTGATAATGTGTTTTGTAATATTTTGTTTATATAAAAAGATATAGATGAAGTCGAAGATGTATATTGAAATTTTATTGTTAAACGATACCAGGATAAGTATAAGAGAGATGTACCTTGGATTGGTGATAAGGATTCTGATAGTGTTGTAGTTGAAGCTAGAGTGTATTGGATTGAAAAAAAGAAATCATTTGTGTTGGATATAATTTGTGCAGAAAAGTATTTAGAATTTGTAGTTTTGGTTAAAGAAAAAACAGTTGATGTTGATGAAAAATATTCTGCTGCGAGCCAAATATCGAAAGTGTGTGTGTTTCCTAATGTTATATAAACTGGGCTTGATGATGTTGAAGCTAAAGTTGTATATGAAGTCCCAGTAAAGTAAAGTCCTCGTTGTGGTATAATATATGGATCATTATTATCGTAATTCGGGTAAAACGACGGAGAATTTCCCATAAACATCGGAATATTAGAAATCTGATCATAAATCACATTAGCTACATCAACAAATCTAAACTTTACCAACTGGACAATCCCATTACTATTAACACAAGACCCAGAAGAATCAACAAAACCATATGGGCATTTTGGTAAACACAATAATTCTAAACTCATAAACATCCCATTAGCACAACTACTACACATATCAATACCAAAATTACTACACTTATCACAATTACTAATACAATTCAAACATGTATTAGTATTAATATCAAGATATTTACCATCAATACATTTCACACAATCAATATCATTTATATAATCATAACATTTTAAACATAAACTATTTGCGCATATAAGACAATCTGAATTATTTATACATACTTCACATAAAGGATCACAAGCTGTACAAACATTTAAAGTATTAAGATAATAACCTTTAGCACAAGTACTCAATAATCCTGTAGTGCTTATAGGTCCACCTAATGCATTAATTTCATTAGATACAATAATAGAATTTGTAAAATATTTAAGTTCATAAATCCATCCAACAAAATCATTTTGTGTTATACTGAGTTGTTCAGAAATATCAGCAAAATAGTTGTCTGCTGAAGAAATAAGCCCTGAAGAAGTTCCCCCATTGATTGAGCATTTTAAATCAACATATTTAGCTGTTACAGTCATTGATATATAAAGCATAAACCATAAATTTGAAGCATAAGTAATTGCGCAGTCTACTTGTAAAATGCTACCTTTAATAAGAGTATATTTAGTTCTAACATAATTAAGTTCATTTGAAACCATAAATCCTGAAGATGATTTATATAGTAAATAAGCAGTTTTGATAACAGTTGGATTAAACCATAAAATCCAATAATGATTTGGCGACATAAGAAAATTAGATTCAGTCTTAAGTTTTTGAAGGTTAAAATAAAGTCCACGGGTTTTACCAGGAACAGGATCTGATGATGTTAAATCTGGGGATAAAGTTGGAATTAGGTTACTTGGGTTGATTATAGACATTATAGGATCTGCACTTGTATCATAAATATAATTCCCAGTAACTTCGAAATTCCAAATAATTTTCATATCAGAATCATTTTCACTACACAAACCCCCATCTGATGAAATGTAGAGAGTTGGACATGATTCTAAACAATATCCAGATATTGAACCTGATAAACAAGTTGTACAGAAAACTGGGTCTGAGGAACATGATGAACAATATGCATTACAACATGTTTCACTTGAAGATTGTAAAGTAAAATGGGTATTACAAGTGCATTTAGAGTTTATTACTGAACTATAAATTTTACATGTTGTACAAACTTCGTAATCAGTATAAGTACTACATAAAGGATCATAGCTTACTGAGCAGGTAGTTCCTCTGATACAAACATCGCATGTATTTAAACATGAATGACATGAAGTATCGTAATATTCATTTAAATTACATGGGAATAATAATTTATGGTCATTATAAGTTTTAGATGTTGTAATTGATATTGGGCATAAAGGCATGCTACAGACAGAAGAACTTGAAGATATTGATGGAGATAAATCTAAAGATGGCCAGTAAGAAAACTCATATATAAAACCTTTAAAGTCCGTATTTATACTTAGATAAATCTCAGCGGTCAATAAATCTATTATTGGGGCGATTCCTACAAATGTTGTTTGGTATGAGTCTAAGTATATTGTATATGTTGGTTTATCAATTTCAGTATAACTGATTGTGATTAGTATAATATGCCATGTATTAATTGTATATCCTGTTGATATTGTAACTAAATCACTGTCTATATCTAATATTGTTTTAAAGTTTAAGCCAAAAGAGTCTGCATAAAGAGAAAATATAAGTAAACCATAGGCTTGTTTTGTAAAAATAGAGCATTGAGATGTCATTGGATACAACCAAAACATGTAAGCTGAAATTGGAGAAAAAGCAAACTCTTTGTCGGATGCCATTTGCCCTGTACTCCCATCAAAATATGCTCCACGATAATAAGCATTAAACATAGAATATTTTGGTATGAAATTAAAATAAGATGAAGTTGTATCAGGGAATGCTGTAATTGAACTATGATGGAAATTAACAGTGACTTGGGCTAAAATTGAGATTTCGCAAGTATCTATATTTAAAATGTACATTGTTGGACAGACATATAGAACTGTTGATATAAATGGCATTTTAATCATATCAACTATATTTTTTCTCGGACAGTGTTTANGAAAATACTGAACAACTTTGAGAATTTATACACCAAGGCCATTTCTGGCATTTTTCAGGACAAGTTTCACAGATCTGTCCAGTCGAGAATTCATTGTAGCCACAGTTTGGGGGTAGCTTATTAAATATAATATTTTCGCTATTATGACTTGCTTGAATAAAGTAAATAAATCCTTGAAATCCACCTAAAAGCCATAATGACTTAGGAAAAGACATCTCCTGATCTTCTATAATATAAGTTAATAATCCAATTTTTACACTTATTTCTCTTGGAGCAAATTGGAAGATTTCAATGGTGTATACATGCCAATGATCATAAGATTCAGAGGGAAATTTATTTTTTATAAGAAATCCATTAAGTTGACAAGGTAAACTTAAAGTCATATAGTAATTATCTCCCGTATTTTCAAGTGAAAATGATTTAAAACTTAGGATGCTTCCTGGGCTTATAACTTTTATGAGAATTTGGAAATTAAACCTAGGCCCAGGTTGGAAGTAATCAGAAGATACTAGTTCTGACCTGTAAGTGAAAAAAAACCCTCTGTCAATTGTAGGTAGAGGATTTTTACCTGTTTCGCTGTTAAAACTAGAAAAATCTGATGTATGCCAGTCAGATACCCATTGGGATAAAAAAGAAACTTGCTGATAAAGTTTCAAAGCTAAAATAGTGTC
>MPUH01000997.1:0-26597 GCA_001970955.1 Stentor coeruleus | reverse complement strand
ATATTATATCAAAGCTTAGAGTAGATATGAGGAATTTTGCTTTGAAACATGCTTTACTTAATCAAAATAAAGGGAGATCTGAAGATTCAAAGGCAATTATTTCAGAGATCACAAATATAGCTAAAAAGACAAAAATTCGAATGAGTGATATTGTTTTTAAAGCAATGAATGGAATGATTAAACAAGAATCTATGCTAATAAATGAATAGTTTAATTGCTAGTTAATGATTTCATAATTAATATTTAACAAATATTAAAATCATTGTAATATAAAAGATAGTATTAAGCATAAAAACAATATTTTTGTTGGAAATTATTGAGCCTACTTTATATAATTTGAAAATAAATTAACATTAATAAATTTATAAGGTATATTTATATCATAAATTCAAGTATGAAATTAAAGAAATCGGTCAATTGAATAGTAACCAAATCAATAAAAATACAATTGTAAATTAATTACAGTGAGTGTTAATATATATTATGGTTGTTTAACTTAAATATAAATTTTATTAAACTTCTTGTATCGTAGATCTTGCTGAAAAGGTAGGAAAACTTAATTAAAAAAATTGAAAAAGAGAGATGATAAAAGAGTGAAATGATGAAATATCTGGAATCATTTAGAAAATTTATTTATAATCTATAGTAAATATACAAGTTTTAAAAGAAACAATTATAATTCTAATATAAGGAAGTTACTTTTATGGAAATTATAGTAAAAGTAAGTCCATGAGAATATAGTCAGATTAATTTCTCCTAGTCATGCTTATATTTTCAAATACATAATTATTCTCTTACAAATTAATCAAATTTCTATCTAAACCCCTTATTCAAATACTAAAACTCCTCGCAAGCCTATTTAAACATAATTATCAACTTCAATATACCAAAACTTAATCCATTTTCTTACAATTTTTATTATCCCTCTCAAATTTTGGCTTAAGAAAACTCACAAAATATTTTTTCTTCATTTAAACACAAACCCCTAGTTCATCTCTATATAAAACACTTACATACCTTTAATAAAACCCAATATATTTCCCTAACAAAAACTATGAAAATTTATTCGCCCTTAGATTTAAACTACAATACCATAATCCTAACCATACCTTTATAATAAATGATAAGCTTGTTGTTATTGACCTTAGTGAGTTCGACAAAAATCGTAGACTATAGATTCGGGTATAATTTCGGTCAGGTCTTTCATGACTATTCCTTATCAGGTAATGATGCTATTAATGGTAATAGTGTTTCAACAACTACATATGACACTATCCCAACTGATCGAGGAGCATATTATAGTTACACAA
This sequence comes from Stentor coeruleus, assembly GCA_001970955.1. NCBI lineage: Eukaryota > Ciliophora > Heterotrichea > Heterotrichida > Stentoridae > Stentor > Stentor coeruleus. The sequence goes on along the minus strand of MPUH01000997.1, from coordinate 25,287 downwards.
GTGGACAAATGATCACTTTACCACCTAATTCTCAACAGTCTAATGGTTTAAGTTTGGGATCAAAATTTTATATATGCATGTGGGTACTCGTTCAACAAGGTAACTACTATTTGACATATAGAGAAAACACTGGTAAAACTCAATATTTTTATTTATATCGTCAAGCTTTAGATAATCTTTCAAAATCATTTGTGAAGTTTTCAGGATATTCTAGTGGAGAACGAATGGGTAGTGTTAATGGGTTTCTTACTAATGTTTGGGTATTTTTAGTTTTATCGATTGATGACCTCTCAGGTTATGTCTATATAAATGATGTTAAAGAGATAACCTTTACTTATACATCAGTTTATAGCGAAACTGGTACTTTTTCACACTATATTGGATATTATAACTATTCACCCATAGGTTTTTTCTGGAACTATTTAATCTACATAAACGAATCCTATACAACATCAGTTTTCACTATCAGCACATACACTCCAGGTAATTGTTTAGTTAATACTTGCCCATCTTCTTGTACTCCAGGTATTATTTGGAATGAAAATTCTTATTGTATTTCTATTAATTCATTAAGTACAACAAGTGGATCAGGTACAAGTTGTTCAATTTGTACAGGTGGGTGTAATTCAGATGGTACATGTTTTGATTGTGAATATGCTTCAAGTTGTGATATTACCACTGGTACCCTTATGGAAATAAATAGTGATGGGACATTAAACACTTATAGTCCATGTAATAATGGGGAATATTTAGATAGTAATGGAAATTGCCAAAGTTGTATGAGTTACTGTAGTACATGTGATGATAATACTTCATGTATTTTATGTTTAACTTCTAATGCATATATAAATGATTCTGGTCAATGCACATGCCCAGCTGGGACTTTTGCTAGTGATTTAACTTCAATATCAGGATGCCAATCATGTGATGCAGAATGTTTAACTTGTAGTGGTTCATCAACATTTTGCTCAACTTGCACAGCAACAGAAGCATCAGCAGGGATTTCTGGGAAATGTATATGCAAAGATGGGACTTATGAAAATGATTTAACAATATCTTCTGGTTGTATTGCATGCGATTCTAAATGTTTAACTTGTAGTGGTTCATCATCATTTTGCTTAACCTGTACAGCAACAGATGCAACAGCAGACATTTTTGGGAAATGTATATGTAAAGATGGGACTTATGAAAATGATTTAACTCAAGAATTAGGATGTGTAGCTTGTGAATCTTGGTGCAAAAAATGTGAAGATTCAGCTGATAAATGCACTTCTTGCACTGCGATTGAAGCTTATCCTGATGATCATGGAATATGTCAGTGTTCTATTGGGACTTATGCTTATGATTTAACTACAACTAATGGGTGTTCGCCATGTCTGGATCAATGTAAAACCTGTTTAAACGCGAATAGTTGTACTGAATGTGCAGACCCTTATGCAGAAATTGGTGATGATGGTCTTTGCTTCTGCCAAAACGGTAAATATGCATTGAATTCTAACATAGATTATGGTTGTTACAATTGCTATGAAGGCTGTAAAACATGTTTAGAACCTCTCTTATGTCTGACTTGCTCTGATCCAAATGCTTCACCATCTCCAATATCAGGCTGTGATTGTAATCTTGGCTACTACAAATCTCTATCAGGTTCATGTAATCCTTGCTTTGAATCTTGTGAATCATGCATCGAAGGAAATAAATGCTTAACATGTTTATCAGAAAATACAATCCCAAGTGAAATTCAAGGTTGCGAATGTATATCTGGCTATTATGATTCAAGCTATAATCAATTAAAAAATTGTAAGCCTTGCGATATTTCATGTATAAAATGTTCTAATGAAATCAATTGTCTTGAATGTAAAGAAAATTATATTCTGGATTCTAATAATAAATGTGTTAAAATTTGTAACACTCAGCAATTTGAATACCTGGGAATTTGTTATGATTGTCCTGATTTATGTTTAACTTGTAATAAAAATTCATGTTTAACATGTGAAGATAATAGTCAAATACAAGGAATAAATTGTACATGTTTATGGGGTTATAAAGGAAAAACTGTATGTGAAAAAACATATTTTACAGCGTCTATTGAAATTAATAAAAATAATGATGTGAATATAAAATTTACTGAAGAAATTAATGAAGATCTTGGTTATGAGGATTTTAATATAACTTCTTTAGATAAATGTGATTTGTCGTATGAGTTTTTTAAAAATGACGCAATTTGTCATTTTAGTATTGAAAATTGTCAGGATATGGCTGAAGGTTTTACTATAAAGATTGAGATTATTAAAGAAAATGTTAGAAGTGTTAGTGGAAGCTTTTTGGATAAATATATTTTTGAAGGAGAAGTTTATGGTATAAATTCTGAGGTTGATATTTCTCAAGGTTTAAAAAATATAGTGAATTCTACGAATATTATAATGAAAACTACCTTATGTGCTACTATTGCTTCAGGTTTAATGGGTAGTCCATCATGTATTTGGATATTCTTTAATACAATAGATATCTTATCATTTTTACCACTCGGAGGTGTTCCTTATACTGAAAGAATCGATTTTTTTCTTGAATCTATTGGGGGATTAAAAATTCTTCCAAATCCTTTTTCTATGCTTTTCAACATTAATAATTATTCGGAGCCATATAAACAAGCTAAAGATTATGGGTTTACTACTTCTTATATCATTATTAATGGATTTAGTTTATTATTCAACTTTTTATTGCTATTAGGACTGATTCCACTACTATACATAGCTCACAAGATTCTACCAAAAATCATAAGCGAAAAATGCTATAGGATAATAAAAGACTACAAATTCAATTATTTTATTAGATTTTGGACTCAATCATATCTATCTCTAGGCATTTTGTCATTTGTTCAAATCAAATCCGTATTTATTATTTAGAAATATGAATGGAACTTTGAAGGAGTATTTAATGTATGTTTAGCATCTATTCTTTTGGTAAATATTATTTAGATTGTGGTAATTTTATCTCCTTTAATTCTATTAATTATTAGTTTTATAGCTTATCACAATGAAATAAGCGATACAGGATTTAAAGTAAAAAGGAAATACAGTTGTCATTTCAAAGAGTTCAGGAATAACAAAGGTTTTCTAAGCACTCAGTTTTACACTTTCTATTTTTTAAGGCGATTGCTTTATATTTTCACACAAATTACACTTATTCATTCTTTAGGAACACAGGTTATCTTAAACTTAATCTTTTCTGCACTCCAGCTTTTGTATTTAATAGTTTTTCTGCCTTTTAAAGATAAATACGCAATGGTATCAGCAATAATCAGTGAAGCTTGCATATTAGAAATCATGACTTTATCTTTGTTATTTCTTAATGATCTAAGCACTAAAAAACTTGAAATACTAGAAACTACCATTATTTTAAGTGTTTTTATATGTGCAAATTTACATAATATTATTTCTATTTGTGCTTTTATTAGTAAGTTTAAAGATATAAAAAGTTTTATTTTGGAAATATTGGAGAGTATCAAAAAGAAAAAGAAAATTACTAGTAAGATTGAATGTGATAATGTCACTCATACACGTGAAATTGAAATATCGACATCAAGAACATTTGTTGGGAATTTAGAACTAGTTAAACTTGATTAAGATAGTTAGCTTTAATTATTTTAGTTTTATTATGTATTTATAACCTAAATATATATCATATAATATTATTAAAAATATATTATTACTATACTTCATTAAAAGCTAATATTATAATCAAAGTTATATTCAACATATGTATTCAAGTTTAAACAGTTGATTTATTTACAATTAAATGATAAATAAAATTCATCTATCTCTACAAGAAGGTTTCATTATTTAATCTTTACTATAATATTTTATCTTTAATTTTTAATAATATAACTAAGCTTTTCTTGATATTTTCATATTTGTAGTTTTTTTTTGGTTTAATTTCCTTACTTACAAAAAATTAACTAATTTCATATCTAAAATTGATTATCAAAATATATTAACAATATAACATTAGATTTTATCTTAAAATATTATATAAATCTAATAACATATTATCATATAAATCTAATAACATATTCTCATAAAAATCTAATACCTAAAAGCTTAATTTATATTTGGAAATTATTTATTATTCTCATATTTATATCTTTGCTTTCATTTTAGTATTTTTTTTTCTTTAAAATAATATATCTATAGTTATAAATAACTTTTTCAAATAATCTTATCAATTTATCAATTCACACACTCTCTACACAATAATACAGAAATATTTTTAACAACTTATTATATAAAGTTAACTAAGGTGTATTTAATCTTTAAAAAAAATATAGTACTTGCATGAGAAGGGGTAAATCTTATAAATTTATGTATTCTGAATTATTGTCGAATTATAAATTCCCTATTTAACAATGAAAAACAATAAAAAACCAAATCCCTACCTCCAAGCAAAACTTACTGAATTCATTCGACAAAAGGCATTAAGCATCTCAGATAGTAATTTTACTTTGCCGAATAAAAATTCTATAACATCCTTCCAGAAATCAGCTTTCGTTCCAACTCTTGGGTTTAAGACAGATTTAAGGAAAAGCTTATCAGTACATAATAATGGTCTATTAACAACACGAGAAGCTTTGCATTCTAGTTCGAATAGTGTAGTATCTGAAAAAGAAGAAGCTGGATCATTTTTCAAGAGCAGTGAAAAAGACTATGAAAAATCTCCTTGTCATTCGAGAGAAACGACAATAGATGAGCTCTCATCATTGAAAACCAAAATTTCATACCAAGACACAATAATCAAGTCTTTAAAAGCAGAAAATCAAAACCTTGCTTCAAGCCTTACAGAATCCATTGTTTATGAAAAAAAACTCGAAGAAGCTCAGGAAAAAATTACAAAACTTGAAGAAGAAAAAAAAGATTGGGAACGCACAAAAGATAGCAAAAAAAGATTCTTTTCTATAAACAATCAACTTGTATTCTCAAAAGAACCTTCAAGAATACAAGGAATGGAATTACTTAAACGTGAACTTATATCTGAAAAATTAAAAACAAAAGAGTATAAAATTTCATATGATAGTGAGGTCGCCCAAACAGATAAATTAAGAAAAAAAGCTAAAAAACTTGAAGAAGATCTTAGGATGATAAAAATGGAAAGACAAAAGTCTGAGCTTGCAAGTTTACAAACTGATAGTATGGAGTCTTTAAAAAAGAAAAATGCTGAACTTATTAATTTAATGCTAGAAAATGCGGATAGTTTATATGAAAAGAATTTAGAGTAATTGAGATATAGGATAAAATCTTTGTTGGAACAAAGAGATAAGATATTAAAAGAATTGAGTGATATAAAGGAAAATGTTAAAGAAACTTTAGAACTTAGACAATATGTTGCTTATTTACTTGATATTATATCAAAGCTTAGAGTAGATATGAGGAATTTTGCTTTGAAACATGCTTTACTTAATCAAAATAAAGGGAGATCTGAAGATTCAAAGTCAATTATTTCAGAGATCACAAGTATAGCTAAAAATACGAAGATTAGAATGAGTGATATTGTTTTGAAAACGATGAGTGGGATGATCAAACAGCAATNTAGAATGAGTGATATTGTTTTGAAAACGATGAGTGGGATGATCAAACAGCAATCTATGATAATAAATGAATAGTCAATTAACTGATTCTAGATTTTATAGGCAATGACTGCGATATATATATTTTTATGATGTTAAAAGTTTTATTATCTACATAATTTTATTTAATTAAAATCTGATGCTGTGATGATTTTCATAGAACTTTAAATGCATATATCCACTTCTTAAACACTTATTACTTAGAATTTGACTTTTTTTTATTTGCAAAATTGTAATATTATATACTTTTTCAGAACCATATCAGGGAATATTGATAATGTTTTTATCTTTAGTTATTTTAACTTACATTTTTGATTGTAGTCTATCAGTATTTTTATAAGTTTTATAAGATAATTTAGGTAGTTTACCTTTTTCCTTTTGAATAGGGTATAATCACTTAAGATTATGTTGCTGTTCAGATAAATTATTTTCAAGGGATATTTATATAATTTTTTGCTTTTTGATTATATGAATAGTAGAAAAGTTTTTATCAAGAAAACTTAATTCTCTCATATAATTATTGTAAACAGTATCTTTAATCCCTTCCTAATAGAGTAAAGTCGTAGATAGATTGCAAAATATAATAAATAATTTTTAAAAAATTGATGCAGTCTTAAATATTCCTCATAATTTTTTGTTTAAGCCCTAGTTTTTAAATTTTGTTATTTTTTATTCAACCCCATAAATATCAAGCTTTTTCTAGTTATAGCAATAGTTTTTCAATTTTTTTAGTCTAATAAATCACAAAAGTAATCTGGTATTAAAAACGTCAGTTTGATTGAAAAATTATTGGCAATATTTTTAAAAGTAAAACTTTGAAACTACATTAAAACGTTGTATTATACATAATGCTATTATTTATAATGAAAAAAATAAATATAAACTAGCTCTATGTCATATTATTTTAGTCTGTAATAGTAATAATATGAGTTGGAATGGGAGGAACAAGAAATGTTGGAGGGCAAATACCCCAGATCAAGTTGGTCCTGGAGCATATTCAATAACTCAAAATAAACCACAAAGAACAAGTACTGCACCTTTTGATAGTGCAGAACCAAGATTGAGTACAAGCACTTCACAGTCTTCTCCTGGGTATTATATAGGTCATAAGTCTTGGGGATGTAAAAACAGATGCCAGACAAGTTTTGGGTCCCGCGCAGTAAGACTTGCTGATATTAAAGACAATATTCCAGGTCCTGGGTCATATGATTTATCATCAAGATCACAAATAAGAAGTATGCAAGAAAAGCATACATCTATGAACATTGAAATCTATAAAACACCACCTTCTATACCTAGTAAAGAAATACAATTACATAGTCTTGGACCAGGTTCTTATGACCCATCATTCCAAGACAACAAACCTTATTCCCAAGGTACAGTTTTCGGGGCATATATAAGCAAACGTGAGGTTTTTGCCCAGAACCTAGAAAATAATATTGGTCCAGGACAATATCTAACTGACATAAACTCTTATAATAAAGTTAGTTGGATGTTCACATCATCAACAAAAAAAGCGGCAACTGAAAAATTAGAGAAAAAAGAAGGTCCAGGCCCAGGAAGTTATAACCTTTCAACAAACATAGTAATAAAAGAAGCTCCAGTAGGCTTTGGAAGTAATACAAGACGTAATATGCCAATGACAAACAATCCTCATGGTCCTTATGTTATAGGAAGTCCTCAAATTCCTCCAGTAGGGAACTATTTATCAAAAGAAGAACAAGAAAAATTCGATAAACTCAAAAAAAAACTCATAACCTCAGATTTGTCTATAGAAAAAGCTCCATTTGGTGTAAGCGAAAAAAAAGCAGCATCTGCTCCATCAAATACTCCAGGTCCAGGTCATTATCAACCAATTATTGATTCTAATAATAAAGGGATTTTTCATAATAAATCCCCACGTTTTAGTACAAACATCAACACAAACAACCCAAATCCAGGCCCTGGAACATATAAACCTGAAATCCCATCCTCGAAACAGACTCAAAAATTCACTAGCAAAGCTCCAAGATTTGAAAAAACTTCAAAAAAACATAATCAAATTTCATATTCAAAACATAACACTTGGCATATAAAACAAACCCGCTCACCTGATTTTATATTCCTAGAAAAAACTTTGAGCTTTGATTCAACAGGTCAAAGATTTATAATTAAAACTTCTAATATTCCAGGACCTGGACAATATGATTTAAGAAGTCAGTCTGCACCAAAACAAAATTATAAATTTGGAGGAACTAGATCTGGTTGCTATGGAGATTATCGACCTAATACTGGAACTCCTTTAAGTATAGGACCAGGTACATATGAAGTGGCTCAAGTTTCAAAACGTACTTTTAATATGGCCAAGGAACTTGGCAAAGATAATGTTTGGCTTTAATTATGTATAATTTATATATATTTTGTTATAGTTTCATTAGATTATTTTTTTGTTTATATACAAATTTTTTAATGGAAGAAAGTTTTGTGGTTTGTAGGTTAGATTTTTTAATGAAAAAAAATGAATGTCGGAAAGATTGTGCAGCAGGTAATTAACATATTTATATATGAATTAGGTTGGGTACTATGATTTATAATATTTGCAACAACAAAAAATAATAGGTTTGTTGAGATTTTGTGTAAAATGAAGGAAAATATAATTTTATTTAGGAATATTGGCTGTTAATATTAATAATTCCAATCTTATAAATGTATTCATGATAAATTATGAATCTTGATTAGTTTTTTTTTGCTTTTCTACTACCATATTGTAGATCTTTTTATACAAAAATTTGTCAATCACCTTACTAAATCTACCCAACAATACAAAACACACTAATCTTGAACTCTTATACATATTATTAATTTAAATATCTTATACAGTTTAATTTTTATTTCTATATTTTTTTATCATAATATCTTTATCAATTTTTTCAATTTTATCTGGTGTTTAGTTATATTTTACACTTCTAGTTGCCCTAAAAAAATATTTTATTTTTGTACTCTATGTTTTATAAGAATTACATAAGCGCTTTATGACTAAACATAATTAAGAATATACATTCTAAATTACTGTTATTTATAAAAACTGCTTTCATTTTATTTACTAAATCTAAAAAACTTAAGGTTTTAAGAGTTTCTGAAAATCTTCATTTAGTTTGGAACTCATAGAACTTAATGAAAATTCCTTTAAAGCCCACTCTTTAGCATAAGCACCTACCTTGGTTCTTTTTTCATTGTCTTCGCTCAGCATCATCATTTTTTCCCCCCATTTTTTAGGATCTTTATCTAAAAGAAACCCACTCAATTCATTTTTAACACTTTCCATAGGTCCACCACTGTTTATTGCTATTACTGGAGTCCCTCTTGCCATAGATTCTACTGGGACAATGCCAAAATGTTCTACTTAAAACATACCATTTTCAGGTGTATACAAAACACCCAACGCATTCTGTAAAGCCTGCTCACGTTGTATTTCCGATAAATTTCTAACAAAATACACGTCAAAATTCTTAATAGGTTTATCCCAATTGTCAACTTCAACATATTTAAGCTCTAATTTCTTACACAATTCACACAATTCTGCATAATGTTCAACATTTTCTTGCATTTTAGGATCATAACCTCCACCAATAAGTAGTTTGACTGATTTGTCTTTTAAAGATGAATACGCTTCTATAGCTAAGTTAATGTTTTTTTTACGTTCATATCGATTTAAAGAAAAAAAGTACTTTGAATTTTCAAAAAATTGTGGATAAGGAGCGTTTGAAATAAAATTCAAGTCAATGCATGGGTATAAAATATGAAGGTTTATTGAAGCTAAAGATTTAAAAGTCGATTTCGTTATAGAAAGGGTAAAATTGCTGTTTACATATATGAGGTCTGGCTTCCATAAACCTATTTCTTCAACTTTGTCAATAAAAAAACGATATAAACGCTTGATTGAACTTTGACGCTGGGTGCATAAAAGTTGATCTGGGAAATGACAATAAAATATAACTTTACTAGAACTCAGATAGAAAATAGGTAAAATAGCTGAAACTTGGTCTATTATTATAAAGTCATATTCCCCACCAAAAAGAATTACATAAAGACTAGCTAAGAACATTCGAATCATACTACAAAGAGCTGTACATTTACCAAAGATACTTGATGGGAAAATACTACCTTTAACTTGAACATTTAAAGTACCATCATGAGTAGGCTTAAAACTTCTTTCCTTTTCATGTCTTGGAGTAAAGATAGTAACTTCATAACCAGACATTTGTAGGGCTAAAGCGATGTTTACTATTAACTGTTCTGCTCCTCCAATCCCAAGATCTGGATGGATGATTGCTACGTTTTTTTTCAAAGACATTTTATGATTATATTGAAAAAATATTATTTTTGATTAGGATTTAGGGTGTTAATATTTATAGAATAAAAGGATTTTGAATAAAAGATATTATCTTAAAAAAAAACTCTTATAAAAATGTATACGCTAACAAACTTGCACTAAAAACTAAATAGATACAAATTTGGAATAACCCATGATTTCTGACAATTTTCCCAGTATTTCTAATCAAGAAAACCCCAGTAATCGCACTTGATACTAATAAAAAAGCTCCAGCAATAAGCAGTTCTTTATGATTAAGTATATGAAAAGTTAGTTTGCTTTGTGTGCATCCAACAATCATAGAAACCCCAAAACCTATTAAAGTATTGAATAAAGGTCCAGCAAAACATGCTGTAATTGCTGTTTGACCCATTCCTAAACGTGCTATAGCAGGATTAGCCCAGAAATCCCCTGCTGAGTTCCCCCAAGCTAATAGACTTAAACCTAAAAAACTAATTGGTAAGCCTAATAATGTACCAGTCAAAGCTAATAAGTCGATCATGATTTCACAAATTGTACAGATCCAAAGTACACTAATAAAAAAAGATAGAGCTTTGAGTTTACCATTATAACTTGGAAGCACAGTCCTTTTGGATGTACAGAAAATCATTATTCCTAGGAATATACTAGTAAAAACTATAAATATCCAAAGAGGGAAATTATAAATCTGAACATAAAACACTATATATTCTTTACAATCTTGGGTATATATAATAAAAATCCCAGCAGATATTGGGAAAAAACTCGCTTTCATCCTACTCCAGTTCTCTTTTGTATAAAAAGGTATAGTCAATTCTCTTAGAAAATTCACAGGGTATAATATAATAAATAATATTTTCATAATAATCCCCATATCAGCAAACTCAGTCCTAAATATTATTCACTGATTTTCTTCTATAAAGATTTTCTGTTTTATCATACTCCATTCAAAATCATTTCTATTCCCTACTTGAACATATTTTTTTTGTGGTTGTTTTTCTATATAGTTTTCAATGATTTCACCCCAGTCAATGAAATTTGTTTCCATGATTGGAAGTTCGAAAGAGTTTTGTAGGAGTTTTTCTTGAGATTTTTCCATTCTAAAGACTATGAAGACGTAAAAGATGTAAAGTAATGGGAATAAACAAGCTTGAAACATTGTGATTGTCCCTAAAAAGCCATAGAGCATGATAAGAAGGGCTGTAATGAAGAGTAAACAGCAATCGCGTAAAGTTTTTTTTATTTCCATCTGACAGGACCCGACAAGAGATACTCTTCCTAAGACAACAGTACTTACGAATATTGCCCCTCCGAACAAAGCCCCGATTGATAAGGAAACTTTGAGCTTTTTAGCTGCGAGGATTGAAGAAAAAACATCAGGAGCTCCGTTGCCAAAGGCTAATAAGGTTACTCCAGCTACTGTGGGAGATAGTTTTAGAGTATCTGATAATGATGCTAGTGCTGGAGAAAAATACAAGTCTGCAGTTGACCCTAGTAAGTAAATAAGATATACAAACAGCAAGAACTACATAAATTTCACAATGAGTATATAAAAAGCTGGGTGTTCATCAAAAGTGCAAAAATAAAACACATAAAATGGGTCACAGTAATTTTCTGCATATGCACATCGATTATTATCATCAAAAACACTAGCACACTCTAAAGTTTCTACCGACATTATTTGTTACAACAACCCATATTTCAATCTAATTTAAACCTATTTTAATCTAAAAATTAATTTCGATACCAAAAATCATAATTATATACAAATAATAATATAAAAATCATTATGATCTACCGACATTATTTGTTACAACAACCCATATTTCAATCTAATTTAAACCTATTTCAATCTAATTTAAACCTATTTTAATCTAAAAATTAATTTCGATACCAAAAATCATAATTATATACAAATAATAATATAAAAATCATTATGAAATACTCAATGCTAATGCCGATCAAATCAATCAAAGATACTTACACCCCATTTTCAGGTCTAAACAATAGAAAACTTACTCATAAACGTGCACAATCAGAAACCCCATCAATAAACACAATGGGTATACAATGCAACTCATTAGAATTTATCGATACTTTTAGAGCGGATAATACAATAATGCCCCCTGAGATTAAAATATCGACAATTAATCAAGAAAACTCATATAAACCTCCTGTTAATATACCAATTGCGACAAAAATTGTAGAGAAAATTAAAGTTAGAACTGTATCACCTGATGCACATAATGAGAATTCTGATAGTGAAATAGCTTCAAAGACCCAAATGAAGATAAAATTCGCTAAAGTTGGAGATTGGAATGATACTTATATATTAAAACAAACTAATACTCATAGTGTTATAGAATATAAAAGACCTTATTGTGGGTATTTATCAAGAAATAGTATTAGGAAACCATGTAAAATTACTGAATTTTGTCCGGTTATTATGGTTAAGATAAGACAGAGATGTAATAAAAACTTACCATGGCAATTCAAGTCTTCGGAAAAAGGAATTTTTCATGTTTCGAGTAGTAGGCAGGGATATAAGAAAAAGTGATTAAGTAAATAATGTATGAAGATTGATTTGATTGGGTTTGTGGAAGATAAGAAAAGTTTTACAGTTTTTAAAGATGATTTTTTTTTTTTTTTGGGGTTTTGATTATAGGCTTTGGGATGGGATTTAGGATATGCTAGGGTTTTAAGGCTATTCCAAGTTGTAGTTTGGGAAGAATAGTTTCAGGCTTGAGTTTTATATGATTTTTAAATTTTCAAGGTAGAAATTTAGTAAATTTATTAGTGAGAGTTAGTTTTATTAAAACAAAAAGTATTTGAAAGCAGAAAATATTATAATTTTTATACCTTTTTCATATATATTATCCTTATTATATTGGTAGATTAAAATGATGCAATGAACAGATAAATTATTTCAGTTGTAATATGTCTCAATTTAAGTATCAGATTTTTCCAAGATATAATGGAGCTTCATGGGTGTCTGATGTATATGAAAACGGTATTTGTATAAATCCAAACGCTCCAACTTATTTTTTATCTCAATTCCTAACTCCAAATCCATGGAATACATCTTATAACCCTTCTCGTAAAATAGTCCTTATTAGTAAATACGGGCTAAGTGGTGGTGGAAACTCTTCACCAAAAGGGACTCTTAGAGACCGTAGTACTTCTGTTACAAACAAAATCCCTGAAAAAACTCATTTCACAAGTAGCACAAGAGAATTAGCCTCTAGTGTTAAAAATACCAGAAATCCTAGCGTTGTTTTTATGGATGACCGTAAAGATTATATTATTAAAAAACTGCTTTTGGATATTAAAAGCCAAATAAAATCAGGTTTGGAGTTTTCTTATATTATTAAACAAATTGAAGATTTCAACTTTTTGACTGGAATAAATTGCTTTTTACTTTGCAATTCTATACTAGAAATTTTAAGTCTACCTCAGATTTATATAAGGAAAAAATGGGCATTTCATAGAGAAAAACTATCGAGGCTAGCTAAAAAACTCATGATTTTCCATATAGCTTTTAGTGGAGAGGGAGAACAGTTAGTGACTGGAGCTTATGAGGAAGCAAAAGTATGGATAGGGGCAATTGATAAACATATTGAAAACAATAATAAAAATTTAACTGAAGTTGGATTTCAGGTTAATATTGCTTGTATAAATCTGCTTATTGAAGCTTTGAGAAAGGATGAAATTAAGGAACACCTTTTGGCTAAAAATTTGACTAAAGTTGTTGAGGATTTTGTTGATATGACGAATTCAGAACGTTCTGTTAATGAGTATTTAAGAGCTTCCGTCAAAGCTTCAAGAAATTTCCCATGTGATTTGATATTATTAGAGTTTCTTGGAGCTCATGAGAACAAAAGCTCAATAATAAGAAATCTAATAGATATGAACTGTAGTTCTCCCTGGCTCAACTTAGCTGCAATCCTTGATTACGTCCAAGAATCCTTTTCTCCTGTTGATTCTATACAATTACTAAGCGAATATCTTTACTATTCAAGCTTCGAAACTGGTTCTTGGAAAATCCAAAGCCGGGCCATTGAACTAATAACCCAACTTAGCATCCAAAACCCAAATTTCATCAGCTTAACAACCTTAGTCATATCTGAAAAAGCTAAAATCCCATGTGAGTTATCAATAAAAACTCAACTAATTCATATTGATCTCTATAAAACCTCAATATCCGAATACATATCAAATTCTTATAAAGCTAAAGATTTATTTATACCCAAAAGTATCCCAAAATGGTTACAAAATTTAGAAGCCGGTAGAGAAACTGAAGATCTAATCATGATTCTAAACAATTCAGGATATAAAACAATATGTATTACTGGGAAAAAAGGTACAGGGAAAACATCTTTAGCATTAACTTACTATAAAACCCGAAGAAATTTTTATAAGAAATTGATTTTTATAAGGGCAACTAATCGTGGGGTATTGGAAAACAGTTTTATCAAGATATCAAAAAAACTTGGGATTATAGAACAAGAGACTATTGATGAGGTTATAAAATCAGTTGTTAGGTTTTTGAATAAATCTGATGAGATGTTTCTAATTATTTTTGATGATGTCAAGGATTTAGCAGGAATTAAAGGATACTTTCCTACTAGAGGACATATTATTTTAACTAGTGAATTTGAGGTTTTCGGGTTAAGGTATGAGGTTTCTGAACCAAGTTTAGAAGTTTTGATAAAGTATTTGGAAAAAACGAAAGACTCCAAAGGGATTGCTGACAGGTGTTTAGGTGATTGGCATATTGGTAAATTATATAGGAATATTTCGGATAAAAAAAAATGTGTTCCTTTTGTAGCATATGGGCAATCTTTATATGAAAAAATATGTGAAGATCTTTGTAATATCCAAGGCATAGATATTGTTTTACAGTGTTTGGGATTACTAGAAAATTTTCCACTTCAAATAAATTACGCTAAAAAAGTATTAGAAAAAGCTTCAAAAACAGAGATATATGATTCTGATATTAATATTGAGGTTACTCTTTGTAAAATGTCTGATTGGGGGCTGGTTTATGAAAAGAAAAACTTTTATTTTATGCTTGAGCCTAATTTTCATAGTTTTTTAAGCAAAAGTTATATTAAAAATCCAGACGAATGCGCGAAAATTTTATCTGAGTTGTATTTATCAATTGATTTTAGCATATATACAAAAGATCTAAATGCATATTATTATGGACGTTTATTAGAAAATTGTCATATTTTAAATAGCCAGAATTTAAACTGTGTAGGTATTCTGCTTTTTGTTAGAGGTCTTTATTATTTATATCATATAAAGAACTTTATTTCGGCTATAGATGATTTTACAAGAGCTTTAAATATGTTTGATACTCTTGATAGTTTTAAAGAAAAAACCTTTTTTCTTTTGGGGCGTTGTTATTTATATACGAACCAAATAAAAAAAGCTATATCTTTACTTGAAAATATCTCCAATAGTCTCTCTGACCCAGAATTGACTTTATATTCAAAAGTGTATCTGATTAAGTCATATGAAATAATAGGCCAAGGTGTAAAAATCCGTAACATAATCTTTAACAAAAGTTCATCTTTATCTACAATCCAATTTGAAGAATCCGCTTTGTATATAATCCATGGTATCTGTCGTTTGTTCCTAACTGAAAAAAAGCTCAAGAATCTTATCACTCCATACTCATTATTCCTCCATAGCAACACCCCATCAATTCTCCTTCTTGAAACCCTATGGAAACTGTCTTTATTTTTTGAATACAAAGAGCGTTGGACAACAGTATTAGCTTATATAAACCTCATAGCCCAAACATTAGGAGTGCATCAAGTCCTCCAACCAGGTACAATGCGTTCAGCAATGGACAGTATTATTAATTTAGTCTTTGAAATCAAAGTTAAAACCGAAGATCTCTTAGGAGAAAACCATTATACTTTATCATATGCATATATAATATTAGCAAAAGTTCATGCTACTTTAGGGATAAATGATCTTCGTATAAAAAACCTAGACCGAGCTTTAGAAATCAGAACAAAAAAATATGGACCTGATCAACTTTGTGTAGCTGAGGTGCAGCTTGAGATTGCAAAATACTATGGAATTAAAGTTAAAAGTATTGATCTCGCTTACAAGTATATAAAAAAAGCTGAAAAAACCATCAAAGCCACAGCTGGGGAGTCTACAATAATCTACGCTAGGGTTATAGACTTAAAAGGTCTCATCCTTGCTAAAGATAATCAATTAACAGAAGCAACTAATCTAATAAACCAAAGTTTTGCAATCAAAAACTGTATCCTAGCAAAATCTTCTGATAATGAAGAAATGTCTCAAAGTTTTGCATCTCTAGGGTTAATATCATATAAAAAACATGAACTACAACAAGCTCTGGACTACTACACAAAAGCTCTTGAACCAAACCATAAAATCTATCTATCAACCTTCTGGGCTTTAAAAGCATATAAAATTGCATTAGAACTCCATTCATATCAACAAGCATTAGAATTTAAAAATCAACAAATTCGTTTACTTATTCATATTTATGATGCAAATTCTGAAATTGTTTTTAATGAGTATCAAAAAGCATATCAACTTGCTATAGATATTAAAAGCTATGAACAAGCTAATAATATTGCTTTAGGTAGTTTGGATATATTAAAAGGAATGTCAAATAAAAATACATTGAATTATAATCAGAGTATGTATATGATAAAAGTTGCTGATAGTTTTACTAAGATTAGGAAATATGATGATGCTGAAAATTATTTGAAAGATGCTGTAGATTTAGCTAAGAAAGATAATGGGATTAAGAGTTTTGAATATACTAATGCGAAATATGCACTTGGGATTTTTTATAAGGATATGGGGAAATATGCTAAGGCTATTGATCAGATGGAGTCAGTTGTGGAAGATTTGACAGGAAAGAGAAAAGGGAAGATTTTAGTTGATATTGGATTGTGCTATATGAAGATCATGAAAGTGGAGAAAGCGAAAGGAGTTTTGGATAGCGCTATGAAGATTTATAATGATGAAGGGTTGAAACTTGAGGTGGGGAAGGTATATGTGATATTTTCGTATTTGTACAAAGACAACGCCTTATTCATGAAAAAATCCCTAAAAAAAGCTATTGAAATCTACAGCAAAGAACTCGGCTCTGAACATACCGAAACAATACACCTCTGTTCCCGCTTAAACAGTTTAAAATCTTTAAGTTCAACTTCTTTAATCTAACATGGAAATACAATAAAATGCTTTTAATAAACTTAAACTAATAATTAATTCAATGAGTTTTCAATATAAAACTTTAGATTTAGATTCTCAATACAGAAAGCTCCTTACAACCCAAAGAGACCTTATTCAAAACAACAAATATATGAGAGAACTTGAGCAAAGATATCATAAATCTAATGCTAAATACACTAAACCTCCAAGTGCAGTTCTATGGCAAAATCCAAGTAATAAAAAGTACTTAAATAAGCCTAGAGCGCATAATTGGCCTATTGGAAGCTCAATATTTACTAAAGTTCTTAAATCTAGACTTGATACTGCTTTGATACATAAATGCCCTACACCTGATCTAAAAATATGTAAAAGTTCCCAATTTCGCCCGAAAAATAATTTTCGGGCAGTTTCTAACTGCGCCAGAATCGATAATAGTAGCGAGAGTATTCAAATCAATTTAACTAGAAACAAAATTTGTATAAGGGATAAAAGTAGAATTGGCAAGAACTTCTGGTCTAATATACGTAAGAAAGTTAAAAATATAAGTGTAGACTCGGTTGATAGTAGGATTGTGAAAAAAACTGTGGAAAATAGTTTGGCTGAAAGTATTGAGAATATATATGATGATGATTTTCGTGATTTACATATTGTAAGTATTCCAAGATATTATTAAGAAATTTAAACATTTTTATTTGAATATATGTTTAGGTAATAAAAAGAAAATGATGGATAAATTGATTGTAAAAAGATTTTAGCAGAAATAGGAATTGAAAAGTGGATTTGTGTTAAGGTATATAATCTTACTATCTAAATTGGCTTTATAATTTAACTTAAAACTAATAATATATTTAACCAACTCAGAATTTTAAGAAAATTTTATTTATACTTCACATTATCATTTTAAAACTTCATAAATATCATAACCTTATATCATCTATTAAACAAAAACCCTTACATAGCATCATCAAACTTTTAAAGCTTTCCAATTTAAATTTTATATAACCCCAAGCTAACCTTTAAAAAATATACTCAAATTTTTTAACACCCAAATCTTTTCTCAACAATTCGATCTTTACACCCATAAACTTCACAATTTTACAAACTAAATAATAATATTTTCTATCTTAGATTCATAAATTCCCTGAATGTTATAAAAATCCCTTATTTTTTACCTTTTTGAGCTGGTCAAAATTAAAATCACTTTGAAAATGTTGTAATAATGGACATAAATTTGTCTAAAATTCGCCCATTGAGGTTAAATTTTGAATTCAAAGGAAAAAAGGGGCCAGGCGACCTGTCAAAAACGAACAGTCTTAATTTTGATGCTAAACGAATGAGTAGCCCTGTAGTTGATAGAACGAATTATCCTCATTACAATAGTATAGGCAGTCCTGTAGTAAGGAAAGTAGTCTCACCAACAGTTAGACTTAATTCCCCACAGCCAGACAGTAGCTTAATAGATGAGATTGTTTATCAATGCAGAAGAATTAATTCAGATTTCAGTCATTTTATTGACCCTAAAAATATATCATCAGCTGTTTGTCAGACAATCAAAAAAGCAGTGGATTTAATTGTTGACAGCCAAAAAAAAAATTGGACTTTAGATATTGAGAAATATACAAGGAAAATTGATGAACTTACAGCACAGTTGGATGAATCAAATCAAAAGCTTTTAGTTTTTACTGAATATAGAAAGAAACTTGCTGTTAAAGAAGAAAAATTTGCCGCTGATGAAAACAAGCTTAGTATCGATAAAAAAAATCTGGAAAACGAGAAAAAACAGGTTTCCTTAATGAGAAAGACTTATATGCAGGCTGAAGCAGAGCTTCAGCAATTAAAAAACCAGATAAAAGAAAAAAACATAAAAATTGAAGAGTTGGTCGCTGAAAATAAAGAAAAAGAGGCTGAGCTTCATGGGCTTGGGATAAGAAATTTTGATTCATTACCTTTAAAAGATGCAATTAAAACGCAATCTAGTTGCCAAAGCGCTAAAGGATCAAGACAAAGCGAGGAACTTGACCTAAGGGAACAAAGGCTAAAAGAAGAGTTATTAGAATTTGAAAACCAAAAAATGTGTTTAAAAGAGCAGATTGATCTAACATTTGAAATCAAAAGTAGGTTAGAACAAGATTATAAATCATTTGATATTAATCAAAAACAACTTTCAGCTTTGAAAATTGATTTGGAAATCGAACAATCAAAACTCAAAGACCTTCGAAGGTGCTTAGAAGTTGAAAAAGACGCTATTTTTAACGGAAAAAAGCTTTTAGATCAAAGTAAGTCACAATTTTTGAAAGATCAAGAGAATTTTGAGAAAGAAAAAAATGAATTTTATGACAAAATGGGTAAATTCGAAGAAGGGAGAGATAAAGACCGCAATCAGAAAGTTTGTGAAACATGCGCGAATTATGATTTCCCCAATGATTTGAATTCTTTTGATATGAGTTCATTAACATATTTCCCTCAATTAAAACAGCTTCTCTCTGACCTCAATACCGAACTTACCGAAAAAAAGTCTTTCATAGACACTTGGTTCAAAACCCTCTACGATCGTGAAAAATCCTTTAACGCTAAACTTGATGATATAAAAATCATCTCATCATTACTAGAAAATAAAATCTATCAATTAAATCCAGAACTATCATTAGAACTAGAAGCAATTATTTTAGTCATTTTAGAAATAATTGAAGAACTCTCATCTAAAAAAAAATCCTTTGATTTTGACTTAAAAGCTATGTTTCTAAAGTCATCAAAACAATTTCCTTTTATTTATACAAGTGATTCTTATAATATATTTATAGAGTTTTTACAAAAATTTGAAGACAAAGCTCATGATTTAGAGAATTTCGAAGAACAATTTAAAGAGTATAAAAAAAATCTTGAAGAGAAAATGGAGGAAAACTCAAAGATTGCTGAGTTTTTGAAAGAGGAGAGAATTGAGTTTGAAAGTGCAAGATTGAAGAAAGAGCATGAATTTGAAGAGACTAAAATGAGGTTGATGGAGTTGCAGGATAAGCTTGATTGGACTTTACAACGTATGGAGATAAAAGAGAAGGAGTTTTTGGTTTTGCAAGATTCGACAAGAGGCAAGGGAGGGTTTTATGAGGTGTAGTCAGGATTAATGAGCTAATTTTTAATAATAAGAAGTGCTTTTTAATGGGAAAATTATTTAGACTATGTTTTCCCGAGATTAGTTGTTGTTGTTGTTATTATATATAAAGGTAAAATCTAGTATATGCTTTAAGCGATATTTGGATTGAGAAATCAATTTAAGATTTTTAAATATTTTCTAGATATTCAGGGATTTTTATTTCTAATTTTTATTATATATTTTGGTTTGGATTGCTTTTTTTTTGATAAATGCGAATTATAAGGATTTTGCTGTGTTTTGGTTTTTATTAATATGAGTAGTAATGATTAGAATATTTTATGATATTTATTGATTTTTTTTTTGAAGGTATACAATGAGGCAGATGCTATTTTTATTGGACGATAACAGAAACTAAACGGATTTTTGATTACTTAGTGTGCTTTATTAACCTATATTTCGAACTTTATATACAAATAATGCTATAAATAAATGCCATAATTTTTAATGAATTATGCAAAATAGTGTTTAAAAATACAAAAATTACAATCTTACCATATTGCAACTAAAATTCAAAAAAAAACACAGAATTTTCAATAAACCCAAAAAATCATTTAATAATATCAATATATTTTATATATTCTCCCACTTTACACATAAAAATTAAACATAAAAACTAAATATCAATGACATATTTCAAGAGTCATAAATAATATTATAAGAAAATCATTGTCGCACTTCTTAACCAAAACAAAGACCTCTCTCCTAATCAAAACAAATTAGCATCTGATTCCCTATAAAAATCTAGCATTAAATCCTTTTACTACAGCTCTACAAATCTCTAATCCTCATATAAAAAATCAACAAAAATTAAATTCAATATAATTCCCCACAACCTAAAGCGAAACATGATAAAAATTATACAAAACAACTAAGTCTAGTTAAGTTACAAATTATTCATATTTTGCCGCGAAGACAAGGTTTTCTCATGAAATAAATGATCTCAGTTAAAAAAACTCTTGAAATGCTAGTCATTTAATAAAAATGCGAAACAAGACCATGAGAGTTAATATCAGCAGTAAAAAATAGTCAGACACACAGTATCCTGTGATAAGTGCAGCAACAAAAAGCCTAGGCTGGTCTACAACCTTAGCAAATGATTGGGATATTTTATGGAGAGATGGTTCCGTTTCACTCTCAACTTTATCTCGAATGAAAACCAGTCAGAAAATCAACCACTTTCCAGGCATGTACGAAATTTCACGTAAAAACTGCCTAGCAAAGAACCTAAATCGCTTTCGTGAATCATTTCCTGTAGATTACGACTTCTACCCAGAAACTTGGATTCTTCCTCAGGATATCGAAGCTTTCAAGTTAGCTTTAAATGATAAAAACACTTTAATAATAAAACCTGAAGCAAGCTCTCAAGGTAAAGGTATTTTCTTGGTAAACAAAATTGAAGAAGTGAAAGATCTTAAAAACGTTATAGGACAAAGATATATAAACAACCCTTTGCTTATAGATGGGTTGAAATTTGATTTAAGAATATATGTCCTTGTTGCTGGTTGTGACCCTTTAAGAGTTTATATACATGAAGAAGGACTTGCTAGGTTTGCTACAGAACCTTATGCTCCTCCTGATATGAATAATCTTAACAATAGGTTTATGCATTTGACTAATTATGCTGTTAATAAGCATAATGAAAAATTTGTCCAGAATCAAGGGGATAATGAACAGTCACATAAACGGAGCCTTTCAAGCATTTTAAAAAAACTTGAAAAAGAAGGCAGGGACTCAGCAAGTTTATGGGATGATATCTGTGATATTATCATCAAAACCCTCTTAACAGCTCAACCTTTCCTCGCAACATCTTACAAATCAGCCCAAAGTTCAGATTATTACAATGGCATGTGTTTTGAAGTTTTAGGTTTTGACATTTTAATAGACTCAGATTTGCGTCCTTGGTTATTAGAAGTTAACTTCACTCCAAGTTTTACAACCGATTCCCCATTAGATTTAAACATAAAAAAACAAGTTATAGCAGATACTCTACGTTTAATCAGCCTCCCTGATCGATCAAAGCAAGTCTTTGAGAAAGTTAAAACACAATACCTACAAAAAAGAACTTTAGGTAAAAGAACAGCCCATGAAAATGCTGAGCTTAGAGGGTTTGCTCAAGAAGTTCGTGATGCTTATGAAACTCAGAACCGTGGAGGTTTTATAAAAATATACCCAGACTCTGATTATTTTGAGTATACAAATTTTTTAAAACATTCACAAATACTATGGGCTGGGGGGTTTTCTGATTTTTTATACCTCCCACGTATAAAAAAACCTAAATTTTCGGAAAGTAAAGATAGAAACCATTCAGCAAAGAAAATTAGGATAAGGGAAAAAAGCCCTAGTACGCCAATGAAAACACAAAGAACTGGGGTATCACCTAAACGTATAGTACGGGTAAGGACAAAGTTAAGTTTTTCAAGTATGGACTTTAGTTGTTCGCATTCAAGGTCAAAAAGCTATTTATTTGGTTCTGAAAGTTCGATACTTAATTAAAATAATCAGTAAAAAAAAAGGATTTTTTATGTTTTTATATTAGTTTTTAAGATGGAGGATTTTTTTTTGTATCGGTTAAGATGGCTCTTGTTCTAGTAAAGTTCTCAATAGCAGTTTTTATCATAAAATTTATCCTAGGAGTCTAGCGATGTATACCTTGAAAGATTTTGTTTTTGAAAATTTTCATATATTTTATTTCGAAAGACTTAAGGTTTATATTTTTAAGTCTTAAAAGGGCGAGGCTATCTGTAATTTCAAATCCACACATAAAAGCTTTGATGAATTCTCCAGTTTTTTGAATTGAACTTTTATCCACAGTTTTTTGGATTTATATAAAAGTTACTCTTTTTCTGCATTTTAAGCCGGGTGTTCATGTGAATTTGCAATTTTATATATTCGATTATTGGGTAAACGATTTTTTCCCAATACTCTCAGTGTGCTCAAGTTCTCGGTAAAAATTTATTATATAATTCCGCCATTCTTATATTAATTATAAATCGTAAATCTAATTATAAAACTGAGTCTTTATCTTATAACAAAAAAGAAATTTTTCATTTATCAATACGCTCAGCCTTATAAATTTTTATTATTTACATCATGTCTATGTGTCTCAAATTAAAAAAAAAATCTTCTAATCCAAAAATATTTGCAGAAAACTACCAGCACAATTAAAATGATTTTATCTTAAAATTCTCTCTCTAATATATAATCTTATAAAAATCAATTATTCTCAACCCAGAAGCAATTTCTAAAACCTTTTAAGATGCTTGTAAATTATCACTAAACCCAAAAAACATTTCCCTATTCAATAAATAAGCATTAATACTATAATCAATATATTCACACAAAAATCTACCATAAAATTCTATATATCTTCATAAATTCCAAATAATAAACCATTAATAAACAACAAAAATCATTTCTAACTTCTTCATCCATGAAAACTTCTATTCAACCCATCCCTATAATAAAAACTGCAAATCCTCCTTCAATCAAAAATCCTCTAAAAACCTCATAAAAATCTTAAATCTCAAAATTCCTCAAAACATACAAAGTTTCCCTTCTCAACTAAATCTTCAAACCCTATCCAACCTTCTTCCAAAACCCTCAAAACTGATCCAGCCTCCAAAAACCAATTAGAAATAAAAAAATGGGACAATCATGCTGTTGTGGGCCTCGAGACAAAAGCATGCAAACACCTATAGGTAAAGATGAGCTTAGACCAGAAACTCTAACAATCCATAAAAAAGACTGTAAATCTCCAAACTATCAAACAATGACAATATTCTCAAGCTCAACATACCCTGAAATATCTTTAGAATAAACATAATCATGATCTTTCTAATAAAATCTTCTATAAAACAAATTATTATATTCAAAATAAAGCTAGTATTTCAAAAGATTATTGATATAAATATTACACTAACCTAAACTTGCTATTAAGTATCCTTGCTACCCATTTTAGGCCTGGTTTTTGGGACAAATTTCTCAACAGGGGTATCGCTGACCATAATATCAGGCCTAAACCTAAGGTCTATATTCCCAAGGGTAAACATATTTGGAGGTTTGTTTGAATTCAATGATATGCTGTAGTTTCTCATTATATTTTTCCTTTTTTGATAAGTCTTTTTCATGTTTTCTATATCAGAATTCATGTAAGTTCGCATGTCTTTGCAATATGCTGATTCAGAACCTCGTGAGCAGTCTAAGTCACTAGCACATGTTAGTTTATCTTCCATATTATATAAAAAAAAAATAGTGTAGTTGTATGAAAAACCAATAATTCCCATATTCATATTGGAGATTTGAAGACTTTTTAGTGTTAAAGTTTTAGTTTGTTGGAGGATTTGTAGGGTGTTGAAGGGTTTTTTATTATTAGGGTGTTAGAATTAGGGGATTATTTTTGTGTAAAAATAATTAAAGAGAGAATATAAGTTAAAGTTACGATTTTTACGTTCTGAGGTAGGAAAGTTAAGAATTTTTTTGGGTTTGTTGATGATAGTTTATGGTCTGAGGTAATGTTGTATTTGCAGTTTGGATATGGGAAATATTATTAAATTCTCATATTTGATGAAGAGGCTTTTAGTGATTTTTTGGTTTTTTTATGCAATGAAGATTTTTTTAACCCAAGATTTTTTGTAAGTTTTTATTCTACTCTATTCAAAATAATCCACAAGTTTTAAAAAAATTTACACGTTGCTTAAAATTGATGCTTAGATATATACAAGATGATTAAATTCAATATCTAAAACTAGGCATTTCAAGAATTCTAGCGACAATATAATATCACATCACTACTGCTATAATAACAGTCTATAACATAATTAAAAAAAAGATATTTTTTGACTGCCTAAAACGATAGCACAAAAAACCTTAAAGTTCAATCAAAAGATATCTCAAATAAAAAAACCAAGTCAAAAACTATCTAAACAAGAATACTACTAATTATTCATACTAGTATAAATGGGGAATAGCGAAATAAGA
>MPUH01000996.1:0-26659 GCA_001970955.1 Stentor coeruleus | reverse complement strand
TCCCTGCATATGCATATGATTATTACAATTAAGTTTAAAACTTTCAAACTTATACTTATTTACAGGGCATAGAATAACATGAAATTTAAATAGATTCTTATAATTTCATTACTTTTTCCCTTATTTTTCCTTCAAGTTTTATTCTGTTCAGTACGCCACCTATTAAATTTATATCAAATACCTTCAATATTTTTTTTAAAATTTACCTTAAAACCTATTCCTTCTTTCCAACAGTNTTCAATATTTTTTTTAAAATTTACCTTAAAACCTATTCCTTCTTTCCAACAGTATCTTAAAGCAACCATATCCTGTTATATCTTATTATTTCTATCATATATACATAACCAATTTACTCATCCTAAATAAAAATTCATAAAATAATTACAATTTAACTATAAAAAAATCCTTCAACCGCCCTAATATTAACTAATAATTCTTATTCTAAGTATAAATAACTGACTCAAACAACACTTCCGTCGAATTTGAATGAATATATCTAATTTTCATATAATTTTCAGTTAGTGTCATTTCTGTAAACCCAAAATCAGCTAAAGCAAAATCCAATTGTGTCATAGGAGTTGTCGAGTTTAAACATAAAGGACTTAAATCAGCTCCTGAACCACCTTGAACGATTTGATGTATTTCTTTACCTTTTTTATATTCCACATATTTTTTATTATTTGCCCAAGAAATACCATCTTCATAAGTAGTTAAATTATTACAAGTAAAACCTGATGATGGGCAAGTCACATTTTTATTATAACAATAGATTTTTTTACCATCACATGGAATTTTTGGATAGCCAATACAAACTGGGTCATATTCTTGTTTTATATAAGGTGATGTACCATTTTGTTTTTTTATTGTATGATATTGCATATTATGGGTATGTCCTGATAATACAGCATCTACATTATATATTTCTAAAAGAGGCAGGAGGTTGAGAATTAAGGATTCGCTATCCCCATTTGCAGTAGATACAGAAAATATTGGATTGTGGATAAGGACGAAATTCCATAAAATATTTGGCTGGTTTGATATGTATTTTAGATGATCTTCTATCCATTTGTATTCTTTTGCTGGATCATAATAAAATTTCGATTTCGAGCATTGCCTTTCTACATGATAATTTTGGTATGGCCTCATGCAAATTAATGTGCAAGATAAAAAAGTAAATGAGACAAATCCATTTCCAAGAGGTAAAGTCATATTCCAAGGACACCTTGGCATGAATATATTATCAAAAATTTTTTCAATCATATCGCCAAAATAGTCATTGAAATAGCAATCATGATTCCCATATAGCAAATACCAAGGTAGTTTATTTAAATCTCCGGCATTAAAAATTTCCATGGTCTTAGACACAACAGAGTTGTGATAAACTTTTTCCATATCGTAAAAATTATCCCCAACAGTCATTATAAACGAAATAGGGTTCTCTTTAGCGTATTTTGCCATTGCTTGTGCTGTTAATTCTAGGGGTAGAATAGGGAATTTCATCAAAGTGTTAAACATACCATAGTCTCCAATTAAATGAAATCTAAGCATACTGTAATCAAGGTTTAGGGTAGTTTTTTCTAATAATTTATACTCTTTTTGATTTAGAGTAAATGAAACCAGATTTTTTCCTAGGATACTCAAAAAAATCAGTAAGAGAAAAACTATTATCGAACTTTCTTTCATATTATTTTACATGTCTAAATACTTTGACTCTATCAACTCTAACTAAAATTATAAAAAATGCAACAAAGGATTCATAATCTTAACTACTTTCTGTATAAATTACTAAAATCTTATTATTTAAGTAACCTAAAGCAGCAATCATAACAGATATTAAAGCAATCAAGTTATATACTCTTCTAACCCTAAATAAATTTACAAAAATAAAATCATATCCTCACATATAATTTCTCTATTCATATCTATCAACATTTAATAAACTATTTCCGATATCCTATCTCCAAAACAACAACAAATTTCATATTAAAATATACACCCTAACTTTACAAGACAAAAATCTTATCCTAAAAATCCAAAAACCTTAAAAATTATCATTAAACCTTACAATCCTAGCTTTCAAACTCATAAACCTGCATATCTTCAATATCTTAAAATACTCAATTTAACTTTTGCTTATCAATTCAATCTTAGGCATCACTTCTAAATTAACCCATCTTTCAGGATGATTAAATTCATCTTTTATAAATTCCTCCCACATTTCCACCGGGGTATTATTTTTCAATATTTTCTCATATAATTCATGTATTTGTATATACTGTGCAGGGTGTCTTGAAGGGAAAGTTAATTTTACAACCAAGCATTTTGAATAAAAATTTTTTTTCTTATCATATTTCTGATCCACACTTTTCTGTCTTTTTATCAAGAAAAAAGGCTGAAGATCATCAAACTCTGTAAGCCCATTACAATTTCTATCAACTGGGGACCCAATATTACTTGCAGCACTTGATCGGGCCATTCTATTTGAACTAACTTCTTCAAAATTATCACAAGAATTAGTTCTATGTTCTAATCTATGTTTAGCTCTTGTTAAAAATTTCATTTGCTTTTTTGTGTTATCAATTTCATATTTTTTTGTCATGAGCATTTGGGATATTGAAGTCCTTTCAGTATTTTTGCTTATAACATCTAAAATAAAGTATGTTTTTTCTAAAGATAAAAGTCTTAATCTTTCAGAATAGATGAAATATTTACTAGGTATTATGGATGAAAGTTTTCTTAGCTGGGAGTTTATTGCTGTAGCTATGTTAACTGAATCCATAGTGATATCTGTTATGGCTAGTAATTCATTAGCTTTAGAGATTAGGAATTCTAGATTTGTTTTAGGAAAATTTGATGAGAAGTCATTTTCATAGTAAACTAAGGCTTCGATTGATGATTTGAGTCTTATTAAACGAAAATTCAACCCTGATAAGAAACTCATGGTATTGTATTTTAATACTTGCTGAGTTGGCTCAAGACATATTGAAGAATGAGCAGCTAGTTTATTGTATTCGATCATGTTCTCGCAGTTGATACATAAGACATCTGGGATATCGTCCATATTATTTTTTATAGTAGGATTATTTTGAATAGATTTTTATGAGGTGGATTTATGATTATTGAAGATTTTTTATCAGATTTGTTGAAAAAAATTATAGAGATATATCATCATGCGATTTTAAGGATAGTAATGATTTTAGGGTTATTGTGAGTAAGATGATAATCTTGGAGATGCTTATTATGATTATTAATTTATTTTATTATCATAAATATTTTATAGTGTTGATATAATTAATGATATCATTGTAAGAGAAAGTGGATTGTTTCACAACAAATATTATTTAAAATAATTAAAAATTTAAAACAGAGTTTAAGTTATAATTATAATAAAAAGTTGATAGCTAATGAATATTTAAGGATAAGTTAAGCAGTTGGGCATTTTTCATTTACTATATCTTGAGCTTTGACTTTTTCAAACACCTCCATTTTAGTCTCTAATTCGAATGATCCTTTTCCACCTATGCTTTGTGGTTTATTATAATCTTTATTATAACTTTTATGACAATCATCAGTTTTATTCTTTTCATTCAATGATTTAATCATACTCATCATTCTTGACAAAGTTTTAATTTTACCAGCCAATTCAGTTTTTCTTTGGATTTGCATATCTTTAAGCATTTCTTCAATAAGCTCATCATCCTCTGTAAATTGATCATTTTTAGTGTTACTTAATGATAGAATATGACTAAGCATAGAAACAGATTTTTCTATAACAAAAGGTATACTCCATGCAAAAACATCTAATTGATGTGGAAGACAATATGGTTCTGGGCTTTGGCATATTTGATGAATACTAAGAGTACTATCATCCAAACGTAATATCGCACCTTTATTGTTGTAAGTTCCACAATAGTTAGGTGCAGAAAATATTGTCAGAACTGTTGGAAATTTATTAGGTCCATTCCATTTATGCATTTTAAAACCTTCCATTTGGGCTTCATGAGCACGAATGATACCTGCAAGCGAATTATTTTTCAAAAAAATCCTTGTTGCTTTAAACCCATAAATCACACTACAGCTTCTTGCTGTATTCGGCATAAAACATTCTGGTAAAACTCCAGATGGATTATCTGCTGGGTCAGACCAAAGTAAATCACAAAGCAAACCTTCATTAGGTGGTTCAATAAATCTATTCAAATTTGTTATATCCTTTAAATGAAAAAGCGATGTAGATATACCTCCATGAACACTTAAAAATTTATTGTTTACAATACAAGCTAAAGGTAAAGCATCAAAACTTTCCATGATAAGCTCATATGTTTCTAGATCATGTTTATAAAGAACTTCTTGACGAAAGTTGAAATGAGAAGTCATTTGTCGAGTTTCATGATTTCCACGAATTAAATAAAATGTGTTTGGATAGTTTATTTTAAGAGCATATAAAAGCATAATAATTTCTAATGAAAAGTTTCCTCTATCTACATAATCACCTAAAAATAAATACTTTGTTTTTTCAGGATCTCCTCCAACTTCTAATATTTTAAGTAAATCATAAAACTGCCCATGTAAATCTCCAACAATTACAACAGGGTCTTTTAATTCTAAAATATTTCTTTCTGCTTGGAATAAAAACTTAGCCTGAGATATGAGATAAATTGCTGATGATTTCAAAAGTTGACCTTCTTGGGAGAGATGATCTTTTAAAAATCTCCAGCAAGGAAGATGGCAAAAAGGTTTAACGAGAATGTCTATTGATAAAGGTCGATGAGGAGGAGGATGAAATTGTGTAACAACTCGGTCTTTAAGAGGATCTTTTAGTGGCTCCATTTATATGTGAAAACTTATTAACATAATTTTGGTAAGGTTTGAATTTATAATTTTCCTTATGAATAGTTTGGGATGTATTTTCAGTTTGGATCTGTATTGTATATGTATAAGTTATTTTATGGTTTTTTATGAAGATTTATTAATTTAGTTGAATTATTGATTTTTTATATACAAGTTGAGGGTTAATAATTTAAAGCTATATTTAACAATTACTTAAACTTTTTTAGCTGGTATTTTATCTAATAGATTTTCCTTTATTTACTAAAAAGAGAGAAAAATTATTAGAATATTTTCTTCCATAAAGTATTATAGAAATACAAAAAAAATTTTGTTGAATTGAAGTAAAATTATTATTGTTTGTCTTCAAGTTAAAAATCTTTTTCAATACTTTTATAATAAAGAAGCCAAATACCCTATCAATTTCTAAAGCTAAACACAGCATACCAAACCAAATTAAACTACAAAATATTTTAAACAGTCTCACCCAAAACCAAACCATAAACAATAAATTCTACTACATACCCAATCCAAAACACAACTTAAATAAATCAACACCCTCACCATATTATCTCCATAACTCTCTGCATAAATACCAAAATGGGTTCATCTGCATCTAAAATTCACAACTTAACCGAAGACACTAAATCCATAGTAAACGAGTTTACCTTCAGCATAATATCTTCATCCGGTACAATAAAATCTCCAATATCAATAACCATGCATCAAGGTAACCTTCTTTACTCAACTCATTCTCTTCCATTATCCAATCCGAATTCTTGTATAAAATTCACAATACTAAGCCCAATATCCTGCACCTTACAGATTTTCTTTCAAAACGGTGAAATCTGGACTTTATCACATAATTCTTTTTCTACTCTTTTAGAGTTTAAAAAATTATTAGCGATTTCAATGCGTCCACAATTTAAACCAACAAATGATTTATGTAAGAAATGCTCATCTAGG
Organism: Stentor coeruleus; assembly: GCA_001970955.1. Lineage (NCBI taxonomy): Eukaryota > Ciliophora > Heterotrichea > Heterotrichida > Stentoridae > Stentor > Stentor coeruleus. Next base: position 20,869 of record MPUH01000996.1, on the reverse strand, counting down.
ATAACAAGAAAAACATTACAATATTGTTATCTTTGTGGTTATGGATTTTGTAAAACTTGTAGTAATATTTATACACAATTGGATTTTTTAGGGCATATAAAAGATTGTCCAATTTGTGAAGGATGTAAAGATAAAGTTATTCAATTAAAATGTGAAATTCGTGAATATTATGGAGAGACTAATGCTTTGTGTAGAGGACATACAAATAAGTTTAGAAGTATGGCTGAGGATAGGAATTCTTTGAGGGATTTACTTAAGGCGAGATCACATGAATGGGTTTTTTCATGTAGAACAGATTCTTAGGTTTATTATTTATAATAAAAAGTATTGTATAAAGTGGAATTTTTGGTAGATTTTTGAATGGATGAAGGAGATTTTTATGAGGGTTTAGAATGATCTTTATTGTGGATAGGTATTTTTGGTTATTGCTTGATTGTGAAATGATGGAGTTTGTAAAAATAGTTTTGAATCGTAATGTATTTTATTGATAAATGCCAAAATCTAAATAAACCTAATATAAAAGCACAACAAAAACTCCTTACTTTAAAGTAAACAAAGTAAATATTCACCAATAAATATTTTAAATCTGCTACTACTCCACATATACCTTAAAAATCCAATAATAACTTATAAAAATGACAGATGGCAGTGATAAGTGGTATCTCGAATACTGCAATCGGATACACAAAGAAAAGCTCAAAAAAATCCAAAAGGAAAGCGGTAGAAGAATCGACAATACAGAGCCAGAAACCTATAAAATCATGAAAAATAAAATAAAGCCAAGTGCAAGCAAAGGATTATTATCCCAATACAACATTTTGCTAGAAAACAAAGTTATACTAAGCAAAATAACAGAAATCAGTAACAAACCAGGCCCTCTTAGCAAAGCAGCTTCATTTTCAGGACCTGGAACACTTAATCTTCCATCAAGATTACAAAGCATGAAAGCAATTGAAGAGCAAAACATGCACTTGCTTAAAAAAATCAAAAATAAAGAAAGCATTTTATCCTTCAAGAAAATGGATAAAGATTATTATGAACTAGAGAAAATTAAAAAACTTATATCAAAAAAACCTAGTCATCAAATCATTGGAAATAAAAGCCATAAAAAACTACCCCCACTCATTTACCCTGAAGAACTTCAAAGTAGAACTCTAAAACCATTGATAACAGAAAGAAATGAACCTAAAGACGATAAGCCACATGAAAATATAAAAAGAAAGTCTCTAGAAAATTACAAAGAGGGAAAGTCTGAAGATCATGATTTAAAAGTAGTTGAAGATAAAGAACAAGAAGAAAAACTCTATGAAGAAAATAACATAGAAAAGCATAAAGAAAAGAATCTTGAAAATCCAAAAGAAGAAATTCCTATATCAGCAAATTAGTCTTAATTAAGATTTCTCAATAACTACTTATAAAACTATATTAGAAAAAATCTGCATAGCTTCTCCTTGTAAAGATATCGAATTTGCATATTCATGATATACTTTTTTTATATCTCTCAAATTGCTAGTGATTAAGCTAATAAACTGTTTAACATGATTTCATTATCATTTTTCATATAGTTTTTAACTTCTAATAAGCATTCTGTTTGCGTTTGGGCAATAAGGCTTAAAATATTATTCTTAAGTAAATTATTGCTGATTTGCAGAGTAGTGATAAACTTTGTCACAACTTTTGAACTAAGTGCAGCCATTGTAAAAAGTTTAAAAAGATTAGTATTAGTTAGGAATTATCGCTTGACTATTGTTCAGCCCTTGCTAATTTATATTAAAAGATAAGTTAAAGATGACATTGTATCAATTGCCTAACTGTATTAACTTCCCCAGTCAAGAATAAACACATGAAATGCATTCAATAATGTAAATAGTTTACGGAATTCGTCTTTACTTAAAATAACATCAGAGAAATTTGTAAAAGTTGTGTATTTGAAACTTACTGAGAATACGGATATCAAATAAAATCGGGAAGATATAGAAAGATATAGGAAAATATAGGAAAATATAGGAAGATATAGGAAAATATAGNGGATATAGAAAGATATAAGAAAATATAGGAATATAGGAAGATATAGGAAAATATAGGAAGATATAGGAAGATATAGGAAGATATAAGAGGGATTATCGTGTAGAAGACATATTATAAAATTTTGATATATAATATGTGATTTGACGATTATATTTATGATACTATCGCGAATATTTATATATTTTAGAGTATTAAAAGTTTTATTCACCAAAAAGAATTTCTTGATTTCTTATATCAAATCCTACATTTATATCAAACTCTAAACAGCCAATCTAAAACATCCTAAAACCCAGCTTCTCTTTTTAACAAAATTCTCTAAAACATTTAGCAAAACTCAAAAAACTAAATCAAATCAGAATCCGCCTTTCTATTTTTCAATTCAACCTTCCTAACCTCATTAATTTCCTATATACCCATTATCTCCCTTAAAAATCTCCAATATATTAAAGATACTCTAAAATAATATTAGAGCTAAGCTAATTCTTGTTCCAGTCAGGCTGCTTCATGTCATGAACATACTGCATATGTTCCTGCGACTGCCACAGCTCTCTACGGGCATTAGGATTGCGGATACTTGGCCAAGGTCTAAGTTTATCAGGTAAATCTTCCAACTGATCCTGAATAATCTGTAGCACAAACCTTGTATTTTTATCATATTCAAACCAAGTATCAGGTAAACCTAAATCCTGATTGTTTACATACTTATACCATTCATCACCAGAATAAGCTTCCCAATGTCTAATAGTCTGATAAGGTCGATCTTGAAGTGCAGTATCAACATTAAGTTCAGTGCAGTCTTCCCATCCCATAAACGGCCAAACACATTCTGTTTTTTCTCCTTTAGAATTTGTTATAACCTGTCTAGCAATATAAGTATTGTTCATAGGGTAATAAATATCAAGACCTGAATTTTTATACCAATAAGCAATTTCTATCTCATCATCTGGGGTTAAACCTAATCCTCTAATATATTCTGCTTCTTCACGGGTTACTCCAGGGACTCTTCTCATGATTTCTTCAGCATCTACGCTTGGATAACAGATATCATTAACTTTTAGGTATTCTTGATAAGAGTTGTTTAAAATATCTTCCATTGTCACTGGGCCATCAAATGCTGGGATCGGGCCTGATTGACGTATAGGGTTGATATGACGAAGGTTTTGGACCACTCGGCCGTGGCCACTATGGGCTGAGTTTACAACGTCAAAAACTTCTTGCTTTGATGGCATTTTGGTTGGGACATAACTTTGAAGGTATTTCAGTGGGTTGTAAGGAGCTGCTGAAAAACTTCTGGATAAAGCTAATGCTCGAGAAAGCATATTTATATAGCCATTATTTATGACCATGGTATTGTATTTTTTGGATTCTTATGAGAAAGTTTGGAAAAGTTGAAGTTAGTTTAGCATAATGGGATAATTTTTATTAGTTAAGATTAAGAAAAATACATTTGAGGAGTGAAATTATGATAAAATTTTATAGATGAAAAAATTAGATAGGCTAGTAAGGATGCTTGAATTTAAGTTTTTAATGGCTGAAGAGTTTTTATAATCATGAATATACTCTTAAATCCAAATCTTTCAACATTTAGTCAAAAAAATTCATAAATTTAATATTACCTAAATTTCAAGTATTTACAAACTCATACATATGTTTTCGTATCTGATCTCAAATCATGCGTTTGAAAGCAACACAAAAACATATTCTTTTTACATCACAGAAAAAATAAAATCTTCTTCTCAACATTTGAAATTTGTATAAATTTCAAACATAAATCATAAGAAACTAAAACAAACATCTACTAAAATGCATCAGTCTCAACAATTAAAAAACTATATTCTAATTCTTATCTATTAAGTAATTCAGTATTTTAAGCTGCTCTTCTTAATTGGAAAGGTATTTTCTTTATCATAATCCGGAATAAAGCTATTAGCAAAACTATTTAGCTTTGGTTGTATTCTACTACAGTGTTCCTCAATATTTTCTTGTATTTGTAAAAAGAAGTTGTTTTCTTTAAAGTGTTTATAAAGTTTGACACGTTGAGGTATATTTTTTATTGTGTTTTGGATTTCATCATTGATGCACATATCGTTGAAAAACCCAGATAAATTGCACGGTTTGGCAATATCATCATCTATTTGTTTCTTGTTGATATATGAACTAAGCCTACTTTCTGGTGGTATATATGGTGAAAAAGTGAATTGATTCGAGTAATTCAAATTCTGATCATTTTCATGGCAATTTTTAGCCCCAAATGGTGATGAATAACCTGAGCTTTTCTCATCAAGTTCATCCAAAATACTCTTGGGAAGTAAGTAGCCAAGATCTTCTTTTAAAACTCCAGCGATGTTTTTGTTCCTGTTCATATGACTGTTTAAATTTAAAATATGAAATATTAGTTTACCCATTTAACAAAAGGCAGTTTTGTTATAAGCCTTTTGGGTCTTGACCTAATAAAATTTGGAGTGTTTTTACGCATTTTTACACTTAAAGGAGATCCTCTGAGTATAATTGGGTCATTATAAACAAAGTGATTATTAGTGTTTACTATAGCTGGAGATTTTGCTCTTGAATTTGGTTGAAATTTAATTGGAGTAGATTGATGAATTATGTATGCTCTTGTCAAATTGTGATAACGATTCTGAAAGTTTTTATTCTATTTAGTTTATTTACCTTACGATTAGTTATGATAGGAGAAGCTGTTTTTGAAAAAGATTTCTCTAGGATATCTCGACATGATCTTGAAGGAGATTCAGAAAGTCTTGACTCATAAATTTCATGTCCATTTCCATGTCTAATACTTTTATTCTTCTTATTCATAGGATGAATTGACTTGAGAAAAGTGTTCATTGCTTTTCTATTAAATTTGTACTTAGTTAGCATTTATATAACACTCATTTATCTATGAGTCATTCATTTGTTATGGAAGAATTCAGGTTTTGACTATCGTGATATAAATCAAGAATTATTTCAAAAAGTTAAAACTAGTCACTCATAACATATTATTGAAAAGGACAAGACAAATCAAAACCTAGCACATAAAAAACTATCCTAAACAACCAATCAACTGTTTAGAAATAACAAACTTTAATTTTCTTTTCAATTATCATTAGCTAAATTATATAACGTTGAAAGTTATTTTCCTCACAAGACTAGCATCATTTTTCCATGGCCTCTTTAGAACAAAAAGTGCGTAGGTTTCTTCACCTGACACACAATTCTTACATTCAAACTCAATTTTTTGGAAACCCTTAGTATTATCTGTACTATTAACATAAAACTCTCCATGCGAATCAGGGATAGTCATTTTACTACCATAATCAGATATCATGGCCCATACAATACCTGCAGAAGGATTAGATGATATTTCTGCTGAATAGTTTGCATTAGGTATAATATCGAAGCTACTTGCAGCATCAACATCAATAATTCTTGCTAAAGAACTTAAGATAAAGGGCATAAGTAAAGCTAACATAAAAAATTATATTATATTAGAAAGGAGAGGAGAGGATATTATCATCTATAATATAATTAAAGAACATTTAATTATATTTTTATGATGTGAATCAAGTATCTTTATGTACTTCTTGTTTATCCTGGATTTGAGTCACAAAATCAAACCCAGAAACACTCTGTCTTCTGGGAGGCAAATGCCCATCTATACTAGTTTTTCTAAAGAACTGGACTTTATTCCAAACACTCGCCTTATCTTTTTCTTTTAGTTTCTTAGAATTAAATTCCTTTTCCACTTTTTTTCTTAGTTTATCTTTATTAAAATCTTGAACTTTAGCCCTATAAGTTTCTATAGAGATTCTTCGAGNAACACTCGCCTTATCTTTTTCTTTTAGTTTCTTAGAATTAAATTCCTTTTCCACTTTTTTCCTTAGTTTATCTTTATTAAAATCTTGAACTTTAGCCCTATAAGTTTCTATAGAGATTCTTCGAGATATCTCATCGATTTTCATTTTCTGTATAAGATTACGTAAAATTATCGAGTCATAGAAACTTGATTCAATTTCCCCTTGCTCTTTTACTTTTTCTATAATGTTGTTAGCTTTTTTTTTTAGCTTAGCTTTGAATATAGCCGTCAAGTCATCTTGCCACTTTTTCGCTTGATTATTGATAGATTTTTTTTTCTCAATAGATTCAGGTGACAAACTTGTATTGTAATGATGCTTATTGATAAATTGTGATTTGTATTCTAAGACTTCTTTGTAATCATCAAGACTTTGTTTTATTTCTGACGCTTGTATTGGGATATAGGATAAATTGTTACGGAGCTTTATCATATCTTGACCTTCAAGTAAGGAGATTTTAGCAGATGGCATATTGGAAATTATATATCTTAAGATTCATTGCTGTTATTTTATTTTCTGATTGGAAAAAATTTGGATAGTTTTGTTTTAGGTATGGAAGATTTTAGATTTAGTAGAGATTATTTAAGGGGTAAATGTGTTGAGTTCAGATTTGTACATTTGGTGATGTTTATCGGTTTTTTTTGATAAGTTTTAAATTTATAGGATTTATGGATGCATGATTCGATATTTTTTAGCGAAAATATGTTAGGTTTAGTATGTTGATGTTGTACGATTAAAGGTAGAGATAGTTAACTAATATCAGCATGAAAATTGTAAAATTTTGTAAACATATACAATTAATTGACACTTATAACTTATCCATCCTTAAAAACTTATAATTCATCTACCATTAATCAAACTTAAAACCTTATAATTTGAATTCACACTCTTTCAATCCAAAATTCCCTAAGCATTCAATATCTTAGTATAATATGAAAATAATATTCATATCACTACTCTTAAAAACTAAATTTACACACAATCCTTAACTCCATCACATAAGCCACCACCTCCAAAATTAATTATCATTACCCAAAAAATCTCACAAAAACCACTCATCCATCATCTAAACCAAAAATAACAACATTCAATAAAATACCATGTTGAATATATAAATAATAATGACGGACAAGCTATTTGAAGTAATATCAAAAGGAAGTTTGGACGACCTGGTTGAATATTTAAAAGTTTACGAGCTTGACATAAGCGAGGCAACCGATTCTTCAGGTTTTACAACTTTACATACATGCGTAAGTTATGGTAAAGCTGAACATATAAGAGCTCTACTTCACATAGGTCAAAATTTCGAAAAACCAATTTACAACAATTGGATAAACAGACAAACCAAAGATGGCTATAGTCCTTTATTACTTGCTGTATCTAAAGGAAACTTTCCATGTGTTCAAATTTTAGTTCAATTCAATGCAGATATATATGCGACAAATAACCTTGGACTTGGGGTGATTCATTTATGTGCACAAGGAAACCATCCTCAGATTTTAGCTTTTTTCTGTGAAATGAGAATGGATTTACAAGCATGTGATAATAAAGGAGGGACTCCATTACATTGGGCAGCTTATATGGGAAGCTTTAATTCTTTAAGTTTATTATTAAGCCTTGGGGTTAATAAAAATACTAAAGATAACGAAGGCCGCACAGCTTTGCATCTAGCTGTTATTGCTGCAAATGAAAAAGTTGTTAGAAAACTTGTTGTATATGGGGCAAGTACTGAAGTTAGAGATAAGAAAAATAGAACACCTCTTGAAGTAGCTATTGTATCTGATAGCAAAGGGATAGTTAAAATGCTAAAAGACCCTGCGTTTTTCGAAAAAATCAGCTGTAAAACCAAACTCCAGAAACCAAATCGAAACAATAAACATTTAGTTAGTCTGATTTGTTTTATCACTTTCAGTTTTATTTTTATATTGTTTTTCTGTGCTAAAGGTAAGAGATATTTAGAAGGAAGTATTGGATCGTATATGCTCATTGGTATTGTCGCTGCAGTTATTGCGAACTTGATTTACTTAATGAGTTCTAATCCTGGATATATTGATTTACCTAAGACTTATAATTGGCAAGAATTGTATAAAAATGCTAAAGGAGAAATATGCACTGATTGCAAAATATTTAGGCAACCAAGATCGAGACATTGCTTTTATTGTAATAGGTGTGTGATAAGATATGATCATCATTGTCAATGGATTAATAATTGTGTTGGGTTGAAAAACAATAACATGTTTCTGATATTTTTGTTTACGCTTATTATTTTGTGTGGAGTCGTTGATTATATTGCTGTTGATGTGTTTTTGTTTCCAAAAAATGATGGGATGTTTAAAGGGAAAAATGCTATACCCCCAGCGGCTATTGTTGTATTTATTTCATCATTGATCCTGTACCCAATAACTTTACTTTTTATAATCCAAGTTAAAAACTTCTCGCATAATAAAACTTCAAGTGAAAGGCTTTCTAAGAACCGCAAGCATGCAGGGAAAAGAGGTTTTTTCTTAACAAACTGTTATAGGATGTGCTGCAATAAACCAAACTAATTTAGCCATTTTTACTCTATACTTACCCATTTAAGTATCTAAAATCCTTTCTATATATAATAAATACTCTTTATTAACATATTTAAATGCCAGAAGTCTCAGGAAATCAATGCCTTTTCTTCATGTTTAGGAGTTGTACTTTAATGCTTATCATAGTAGGATTCGGCAACATAGCTGCAGGAATTTCAGTATGTATGCAAACAGATAATTTTACATGGTACAACGGAAGCTATATCTTTTTAGGTTTTTATCTAGTACTATTAGCAATATTTGGCCATACAACTCGTTCAGCTTTAGGAGGTTTGACTTGTTATCTTGGGTGTTTAACAGGAGCTTTTGCAGGAGAGCTTAGTTTTACCCTAGCTGTTATAATGTACACCAATTATGAACAATTACTTGGTGAGGAATATGCAAATGTAGTAAGATATACAATGCTTGGTGCATGTGTACTTATATTAGTTGCTATTTGTATAGGTTGGTGCTATAGAAGCAGTTTGAAAGATGCCCAGTTTTATAGAAATAATGATAATCTTTTGAACCCACAAAATGAGATAGAATCAACTGGGAGAGTTTCTATAAAAAGAGAAGAGATTGAAAAGAAATATGATATCGCAAGACATCAATCTAATGAATTTAAGTAATAAGCGTAAGTTAGAAAATTTGTATAATAGTGGGAAGAAACAAAAAATTTTATCAATGGAGATTTATTATAAAGAAAATTATTTCAATTTTCAGATTGTATTTTTATTTGTTGAAAATTAAACCACTAAATAGTTTATTAAAATAGGATGAGCACTGAAGATTATTACTCAATCCCGCCAACAGAAAAAAGTACTATCACAAATATAATCTTGCTTCTGAGCTTTTTATTAGGAGGTACACAACTATGTTCTATANTTTTGTTGAAAATTAAACCACTAAATAGTTTATTAAAATAGAATGAGCACTGAAGATTATTACTCAATCCCACCAACAGAAAAAAGCACTATCACAAATATAATCTTGCTTCTGAGCTTTTTATTAGGAGGTACACAACTATGTTCTATAGAAATATTCTATGAATTCATGCCACAACACACTATCCTATTGATAATCTTCCTATGCACAATTAACTACCATATCCCAAAAATAATAATAGACGCATCAACTTTTTCTCATAGTAAAACCTTATTCACTCTTCTAAAAACAATATCAGGAGACCTTGCTGGTTATTCAATAATTGTATTTTTTACTTTAAGCCAAATTATCCAAATCACAATATTCCAATTATTATTAGAAAAACATATAGAACAGTTTATAGGAATTTATTATAATAGTCTCAGCTACAATATTAGTTTATGGGTTACTATTTTATATCTAATAATTATAATCATTCAATCTCGGCAGCAAAACCTTAAATCTCTTTGGCCCTACGCTCTAGTAAGTATTATATTTGCGTTTTATACTCAAATTGCAAGCATAATAATAATAGTTTATAACCCAAAAGTTCCTGAATTTATAAATAGAATTCAAGCCAATTTTGAAAATTCAGCTAATTATTCGAGTTTCAAAGATTTCTCATATTTCAGTGTTTTTTTCATGCAAAGCTATCATGTATTACTTAAAATTGTTAAGAATACCTCATCTTTTACAATGAAAAAAACTGCATTTTGGGGATTTGGGTTAGCTTTCTTCATATATGCTCTTATAGGAACACTTGGAAAAATAGCTTATTTATATAGACCAATATATGAATCAGATTATTATATTTTCGGTAATAATTATTTTCTTTATCAACAAGGCTCAATCATTCAATTTATCGGATTATTATTACAAATTTTATATATGGCAAGCGAAATGATACTTTTTATTAGCTTTTTTATGAGGTTTATATTAAAGGAAATATTAGGAAATTCTTGGATAGGAAGATGTGAAAGGAAATATATAATTAAAATTCTGNCGGATTATTATTACAAATTTTATATATGGCAAGCGAAATGATACTTTTTATTAGCTTTTTTATGAGGTTTATATCAAAGGAAATATTAGGAAATTCTTGGATAGGAAGATGTGAAAGGAAATATATAATTAAAATTCTGATATTTTTTTGTATTATTATTGGATCTATGATTATAAAGAACTCCAATTGTGTAGAAAGATTATTATCTATTTTAAGTTTATTATTTACTGAGTGTTTGTTTATTATTTTTGCAGAATGTGCTTTTTTTTTGGAATATAAGTGGAGTGTATCTATTATTTTAGGATTTTTTTTGTGGATTATTATGTTGTTTTCTGGAGTGCATGCTTGGAAAATTATTATTTATCGATAAGAATTATACCGTAATATTAAGCTTTAAGATTATTAACAGACAATTATTAAAATACATTATTCAGCACTTTTATTTACGAAGTGCTGTTAATATAATTAACCCTGATGCTGTTTTTACTGAATCATTTTTTTTAATGGTTTGACCATAGCTTTCAACAAATTGATAAAGATCAGGGAGAGCTTGTTTAAATCCTAGAGATGGTAAAATTAAATCTTGCTTTGTCTTGTTTAGGCATTCTTCTTTTTCTGAATGATTTTTATGTAGAGGGCCAGTTGAACTACTTCTTGTAGAACGATCTTTTAGTTCATTGATTTTACTTTGTATATAGCTGTATTTCTTTGGTAAGCTAGATCTTGGTATCTTAACTTCAGAACTCACCCCAACTTTAGTTTGTTCAATCTTTGATTTGATATCCATATTTTGTTCTATTTTCTGTTTAACCTCCATAGTTTTCTCTTTAACATAAGTAATTTTTCCACTAGTTTGATTCGTAAGTTTTTTCAACTTCACAACCTTTGCTTTATTTATCTTAAAAGGTTTTATTGGTGGCAATCCACAATAATCAGCATTTTTTCCCTGCGACGACAAAGTAGGTTTAGTAAAATTAGCTTCACTCAAAACAAAAAGTTTAGGTAGTGCAAAATCATTAGGTGGCAAAGGTAATATTTTATTATAAACTTCAGCATGGCCTATAGAATTTTTTTCTTTAATAATTTCAGGCTCTTTAGCTTTTTCTAAAATACTTTTTTCACTAATCTCACTTTCTTCACTTTCTTCATTAATTTCACTTTCTTCACTAGTTTTACTAACAGAACTTTCTATTGTCACTTCTGAGTTTTTCCTAGACTTTTCATAGTTTCTAAAGCTTTCCCAACATCTACAAAGAAACTGTAAATGGATCCCTATTTTGATTTTAATATATTTTTCTATCAATCCCAATTTCATTTTTTCATCCTGACGATATTTTCTAGTCTTTTCAAATTCGATCATTACCCTTACCATTTTCATATACCTCTGTACTAAATCGATTTTCACAGGATATTTCCTAAACCCTTTCCAATACCTTTGTATCCTATAAGCAGCAATATGTTTAATACAATAATCCACTTCCCAATATTCACCTATTTTTTGTTGCATTTCTAACAAATAGTTTTCATATCGATATTTTTCTATGAGCATTTCCCTAACATATTTTCTAGCCAAATATCCTCTTATATGTTTTTGTATAATCCTCGCTGATACATTTAATTCAATTTCTAATTGCTGATGTAGTTCCAGTGTTAATTTCATCCTGTTTCTCTTTTTTTCCTCCTGACATTTTTTCTTCTTCACCAAAAAAGCCTCTTCAACAAGTTTAGACAGTTTTTTATTCCTAACCGATATCCCACATATTAATGAAGAACTTTTACCCGATAAGTTTTCATAACTTTTGCTTGTATCAACATTTACATACAATGCCCTCATAATAATATTCTATTTCATTACAAAACCATCACAACTTTTACCATAAAAAAATTTAGTTAACTACCATATCAAAGCCAGTTTATCAAGTTCACCTTTTACATAATCCATTTCTTTCTTAACCTTTTCTCTTCTATAAAAAATCGGACAATCCTTATTTGTACATAAAACTTCTTGACATATCGACCCTTGACATCTTTGACATTCAGCCCAAAGTTCTTGGAAATTTCTTTCAGCATTTGTTGATGTTATAACTTTTTCCATATAAATAGCTGGAGCATTTTTTATACACCCTTGACAAAGATACCCAGTTTTTAAAGAAGTTTTACATCCTATGCATGTATTTGTGATTTGGATGAATTTTGACATAGCACCTGTTGTAACTTTAGGCTGATATCTTTTTCTTGTATGTTCACCATTGAATAAACTTTGTGCGTTTGGTAAAACATCTTCAAAAAGACGCATTAATGGAGCTTTGAGTTGTTTTTCTAGATAATAATCAAAATCTATTGGTAAATCGTTTTTCAATGCATAAATAGGGTCTTCAGCTAGTTCATAAGCTTTTTGGCCTTTAGTTCCTTTGATCATAACATAAGCTACACGGTCACCAACATTTGGAGCATTTGCCGCATCTCTTTGTTGCATTTTATTAGCTAATTCAACATGTGCTTGTTTAGCAGTATATGTATTTTTATTAGCTTTTCCTTCTTCTTTCTGTTTTTTCCCTAAAGCCTTTGTTATAACTAATAAACTCAAATCGATTTTGTTTTGCAATAATGCGCTGACTACATTTTTAACATAAACTATAGTCTCATCTAAATTCCTTTCTATTAAAAGTTTGTGTAAACAGGTATTAATAGTCTCTCTAACCAATTCACAATTATCTCTTCTCACACTTTCAATACCTTTCATATCAATTTTATCATATTTATTAGGATTCGTCCATAATAACCCAGCATATCTTTTTTTATTCAGTAACAAATAAGGAAAATAAACTTTTTCAAACTCTAATTTTATTGGGTTTATAAATTTCTTCGTCACATGAGCTGCAGCTTCTCTTCCTAAATTCATAACCTGAGTTAAATCATCAATACCAAAATTTATCATAACTGAATCTGTATCCCCATAAACAACAACAGAATCATTTGGATAACCATTTTGTATTGAATAATGGTTTTCAACTTCATTTTTTGTTTCTTCAATCATTAACCTTCCATATGAAGTAACACTTGATGATATTTGTAAACAAGGAAGTTGACCTACTTGGGCTCCAGTAAACCCATAAACAGAATTTGCAGAGATTTTCAAAGCTAATTGTCGTCCATCAAGGACTTTTTTCATAAAAGGATCAGTTGTGTTTTTTAATTCCTCCCTTGCCCGTTTACGTGCTTGAATTAATTCCTCAAGAATTTGTGGTAGGAGTCCTTTAAAAACATGTGCTTTTATAAAAGCTTCTCCTGTTGGAGTTAATGTATAGTCCTCAGGGTTGAAATTTTTTTTATTTTCTGGTTTAATTAAAGTGCAGTAACATAAATTATGTGCCATCATAATAGATGGATATAAAGATGCAAAATCTAATGTAGCGATTGGAATATTATAGAAATTCCTTTTTGGCTCTAATACAAAAGCCCCTTCGTATTTGTCACCAATATCAGCTTTAGATAAAGTTGGAATAAGCATGTCACAACTTTGTGCTTTTCTCATTAGTTGTGATGCTACTTTAATTTGCTGACCACGGGTTAAAAGGAAAGAAAATGGTACGCCCGTTACACGGGCCATTTCTGAGTAGTTATATAAACACATGAGTTTTTCTAAAAGACGTAATGGTAAATAACAGTCTTTAAGACAGTAAACTGCAATTCTTCTTCTTGTATCATCATTACCTTCTTGAAGATCTTTGAGAGTTGTCCAGTGAACATCTTCTTTTTGTTCTTTGAGGAAAGTTAGGGATACTGAATTAAGGGAATAATGACTAAGTTTATGTTCCCTTTGTATATGCTGAAACATGTCCAATTGAATCCTTCCTTCCATTGCTACTTCTTTAGTCTCTCTTAACCCTTGAGCTTTAGACTGGAAAGTAGTATCTTTAATCCTAGTCAGACTATTTCTAATCCTTCCAAAATAAGGGAAGTCTTTTACATTCAATTTTTCAGCTCTTTTAAACAAATAATTATAATCAAAATTCAAAATATTATACCCAGTAATAATATCAGGGTCTAAATTTATCACATATTCCCTCCACGCTCTAAGCATTTGTGATTCATTTACATAGCATTTCACATCAGCATCAGCAATATCCCCACATTGTCCTAAAGTAAAAATTGCTTTTGATAAAGCTTGATCATCTCCAGGTATTTTACAAATATTCCCTATTTGTATAACCTCATTTCTATCAGGTGTTGGAAAACTTATTCCATCATTATTCACTTCAATATCAAAACTCAATACTCTTAAAGGGGGAATTTTAGACCATTCTCCTTCAGGTTTATGAACAATAATATCTTTATAATAAACATCTACTTCTATCTGTAATGTTGATTTTTTATAACCAGGATCTCGGATTTGTATTTTCTCAGGAGGAATTTCAATCCATCCCATTCCAACAATGCCAGTGTCTATCATAAATCTTAAAGCAAAAGGAACATTAGACTCAAAAGTTGTCGATGATCCAGTTATATCATAAATAGCCTGAGCTTTATCTATAGAAGATCTAACAGTTGCTACACTTTTTGGGACATTAGTAAATATTTTATAATAATTCTGTGGTGGATCATTTGTGAAATTCATTATGTTTTTTTTTTTATGGAATTCAACTTTTGTTATCATTTCTCGGCAATTAGGATTGCTGTTGAGTCTTTCTATAATTTTTCCACATAAGAATTTTGGGTTATTTTTACTTAGATCTTCAACCCAGAAATAAGGCTCAAATCCATGAACATGAGCCATTACTGAATGTCCATCTTCAGTAACCCCATATATTCTAAGTATTGCTGCATTTGTCCCTTTTGTTATTAAACTTTCACCTAGATAATAGTCTATATCAGTCTGCATAAAAGCTAAACTTTGACTTTTGTTGATATACCTATCGTCTAAAGGTTTTCTGTCTATTTTCTTAGATATTCCCGCCATTTATAATAATCTTAAGTAAACTATATGTCAAAATACTTAGGTTTTTTTGTTGGGAGTCCTAGAAGATCAGATGTAGCATCCATAAGAAAAGATATATCTTTAGCAGCTTTTAGGTTCAATTCAGTCTTCTGTTTAGACTTTTCTAAATGAGAGTCTTGGATTTTTTCCCTCATTTTCTTATCGTGTACTGACAAGTTCTTAACTTTTTCTTCCTTGT
The DNA here is from genome assembly GCA_001970955.1 of Stentor coeruleus. Classification (NCBI taxonomy): domain Eukaryota; phylum Ciliophora; class Heterotrichea; order Heterotrichida; family Stentoridae; genus Stentor; species Stentor coeruleus. The sequence goes on along the minus strand of MPUH01000996.1, from coordinate 5,325 downwards.
GTTTGCGTTTTTTAGCTTTTTGTTCCTTAGCAAGTTTTTCACGTTCTTCTTTTTCATGTTTAACTTCAGCTTCAATAACCGCTGGTTCAGCTTTATCTATAGTCCCAATTTCATGTGGATTAACAACAATAGTATCAGGGGGTAATTTATCAAGTAAAGCTCTAACTTCATGTTCCTGTCTCTGCCTTGAGTTTTCAAAAGGATTAGCTTCAAAAGTATCAAAATTAGCAATACCACTGCCTGGTACACACAAATTAGAAAACCCTGACTTACACCCAAGTCCTAAAAAGTCTTCAAATGGGACAAACTGTTGATCAACAATAGGACTATTACTCATATGTGTCATATAAGGAGCTTTTTGTTTAGAAACTTGCCAATCCTTCCACACTTTAACTTTACTCAACTCAGCTACAGCTAAAAGTCCAGTTTGACTAATACTCATACTATTACAAGGATAATCAGTCCAATATTCATATAATGATTCTCCAAGATTCCTAATATCATAAATTTTAAGCTTATTATCTGTACCTGTTGTTGTCATATATAAACCTCTCATATCTATAGACAATTGTGTACAAGGACCATTATGAGCTATAAGTTTTATGACTGGTTTATTGATATTAGGTGACCACATTGTTACTATTCCTCTAGCATCAGCTATTCCTATTAATGAATTCCATGGGTTTTGTTTCATATCATTAACATTTTCGAAATGAAATCTATGTTCGATTACTGGTTTACCTGTAGATATGTCTAAATATTTCATAAAACCATGATTATTTGCTGAGACTAAAAGAAAATGGTAAGGGAGGTATTCGAGTTTTTGGGGTTCTATATGATTACGTAAATGATGGACTTCAATTCCTTGACTATCGTATATATGTATAGCTTTTCTTTGAGCTACAGCGAAGAGGAGTTCATTTTGAAGGAATTTTACATCTTTTATAAGCTCTTTTGTGTGGAATTCTGTTAAGAGTTTTGCGTTGCGCCATTTGAGAAGGGAAATATGACCTTGTTGGCCAGCAAGAAGAAGGAAGGAACCATTTTTTGTATAGTCAACATAATAGCCACCGAAAGACATTTTAAGGTCAAACATACGTGATGAATTGTAATTTGGGACTAAATCTTTCAATTGTTTTTGATTGATCTTTGAAGTCTTTTCATCTCCTTCTGCTTCTAGATAGCCATTGGACTGAGTTAGCAGAACTTGAGATTGTGAGTTCTGAGCTTTGTCCTCATGATAATATCCATGAGCAGCTTTGAGACGAGCAGCTAGTCTTTTGTCCATAACAAAATATGGCAATCTTACATGGTGTCTAATTCTTTAATAAAACTTAAAATATATAATTTACTCTTATCATCTTTTAAAATCAAAGACTTTTATCTATCTAATGATTATCCCTACCTCTATAAGAATTTCTTTTCGCATCAAGAACAGAGTTTCTTTTTCTTGGAAAACCTTCTGCATCTTTAGCAACATCCCCAGGTTCTTGGCTGAAGTCAATCCCCCCACTATCTTTGAAATCCTTTAACATTTGTTCTCGTTCCATTTTCTTTTTCGCTAAAAGCAATTCTCTTTGTTTAAGCAATTTCTCTTCACGCTCGGCAACAGTTTCACGTCTTCCTCCTTCTCCTTGTTTACGCATAATATTTTGAGTAATCCTTCTTAAATTCTCAGCTTCTTGAAGCTCTTTAGTTAAATCAGTTCTCCCTTTATCAAGATCTAATACATTAACATCAAGTTGCATAGCTTGCATTGGTATTAAACTAACTCTAGGTCTTACTGTTCTTTCTTGTGTTGGAGCTCCAGTCATAGCTTCAAGTTCTAATCTTATTCTTTCAGCTTCTGCTTCAGCTTTTTTCCTTATTTCTTCCATTTCTTTTTCTCTTTGTAGATGCATTTCTTCCATTCGTAGTTTTACTTCTTCTTGGCGTTTTCTCTCATCATCTTCTCTTTGTTTTTGTAATCTTCTTGTTTCTTCTAAGAGTCTATCTAGGTCTTCTTTTTCTTTTCTTCGTTTTTCAGCTTCTTCTCTTTCTCTTCTTTCCTGTGAACTTTCTTCATCACAAAAAGCTGGAAATGCTGATAAAGGTATCGGTTCTTCTAATTGCCATAAACATTTTATAACCCATCTAAGCCCGTCTTGCCTTTTTCTATCTTCATATTCTTGAAGTTCAAGTGCTTTTCTTTTTCTTTCAGCATCGTCTTTTTCTTTTTTTTCCTGTTCTTCTCTTTTACGTTTTTCTTCTAATTCATGTTCTTTAAGCAGTCTAAGTCTTTCAGCTTCATCTTTTTCCCTTTTTTCCCTAGCTAATCTTTCTTCTTCCTCTTCCCTTCTTTTCCTATCTTCTTCTTCTTTCTTCATCCTTTCCCTTATTAATCGATCTTCTTCTTCTTTCTTTTTTTTCCTAGTATCTTCATCAGATCTATCTTTATCAAAATTCGCTTTATATTCTAATTCGCTTTCCTTAAGCACCCTATTAAATTCTTCTTCAGCCTCTCTAGCTTTTCTCCTTTGTTCTTCTTCCCAAGCTATAGACAAAGCTAACGCATATCCAACTTCAGCAATTTCCTGTTTCTCTAAAGCTAATTCCAAGTCTTCCTCACTAGCAATACCTTCATTTTTCATTGATTTTACAACTTCCACTTCGATTTCTTTGTTTCTTTTGGTCATAAGTTTTTTAAAACTCATAAAATTATCACAAGCTACTATCTGTTCAAAAACCACTTTATCATCATGATTTTTCATACCTAAATCAACTATATGTAAGAATAATTCAGCACTTACATTAAGTTCTTTAAGTAAATTGTCAAGTAAAGTGTCAATCATTTTTTGAAATTGCTATATTGATTTTACTTCAAAAAGACTTGTATAGATTAATTTGTTTTCTTCGCCATTATCGAAATGGGAACAATTGTCGTCTATAAATTGGATTATTGGCAAACTCCAGCCTGGACTTTTTAAAAATTGCACGAGATAATCATAGATCCATTCAATATTGGATCCCTTTTCCATTTATATTAGTGAAATATATTTAATATAAAGAAATTTCACTTGGGTTAGATAGCTTAAGGAATACTTTTATAAGCAAAAAGGTAGTTTTGTTTTGTGAAAATACTTTTTGAGGTGTTTTTATTTTGTGTTTGTTTTTATATTAGAAATCTCTTGGGTAGTAAATTCTTTTTCTTATTTTTTCTAATTGTGTGTAAAATTTCTAAATGTAATGCCTTGTTAGATGTAAAAACTTTATCCTTCAAAAACTTATTTGGTTTAAAGTTATATAAAAATGATAAATGCTCATCCTTTAATCCTAGTAGACTCATTAGACATAGTATCTCTATAAAATCTATCATTAGTAATCCTCGTATTTTGGTACAGGTTGAATTATCGGCATTGAGGGTTTAAGTTCACTTCTATAAACCATATCTCAATTCACCTCTTTAAAAAAAACATGTTGTTTAATTTCCTAAGCATCTTTCATAGCGCCAAGTCTTCTAAATGGATCTCTTTGTAAAAGTCTGAAATGCAAAATTCAATGAGACTATAAAAGGATGTCTTATATAGCTTAAAACATTTCTTTCTGTTAAAGTATAGCGGATAAGATTTTGAGATTACTTTTTCTTTTCTTAAAACTTTCATTGCATATAACAACCCTGAGTCTTGTTTACTTACAAGGTATACTTCACCAAATCACCCTTTACCTAATTGAGAAATCCCAATAAAATCTTCATATGAAATCTGACCTTTAGACTTTTCTTCTACAAGATCATTAATCCTAACTCTTTTAGCTTCTGATTTTAAGCATTCACTTATACTTTGTCCAGGTAAATTCTAGTCCTTTTTAAGTATTTATGATATAATGTAGAATAATCTCATCATTAACTCTTCAGCAGTTTTTCATATATTGCTTTTTATCAAAATATTAGGCCCTCTAGATAATAACCATTAGCAACTCTAATTATATATGAAAATATACAAGAATTTTATGTAAAAAGCTATGCGGCTCGTGAAAGCAATGAAGATAGAATAACAGTTGTAGGAGCAGGAGTGCTTTGCATGAAGCTATAAAAGCTAGTCGAATACTAGAAAAACAAGGAATTTATACAAGAGTTGTTGGCATGCTTTCTGTAAGACATATAGATAAAAGGACTATTATTTTATAAAATTATTTGAATTTTCTATCAAAGATTGAGCTTTTATAGACTTTTTAGAGAAATTAGTTATGCTAAAGAGAATAGCAATATTCCTATCATTTGAATAATTTCCTCGGCTTAATTTGAAAATTTATTTTATGATATAGAAAATTTGAAATAAAGTTTGCTAATCTTAAGATAGCATAATAAGAATGATAAATTAGAAAAACTAAGTACTGCGCCTAATCTTAAAGCCATAAAGTTTATTATCAAGCACCTTAAAAATTAGTATTGGGTAAAACAAAATTTCAAGTTTGCATTCTGAAAAAGTGGATTGAGAAGCATAATATATAATCTCTTTAATTTAAATAATAAATAAGATGTTGTGCATAAATATTAGGCTATCCTTCACTTAACTCTTGATTTAAAAATGAACTAAATTAAACTTACAATGGTTCTGATAAATTCTGGTAAAAATCCGTAAAATGGGAGAAAATATTTATAAGTTTACGAAAGGTTAAAGCTCTTAACTTTACTTGCCAATCATCAAATAAACAAATTTATTTAATAATTCTTTATCTAAAAGCTAGTAGATTTACTATCAAAGCTAGATACTTGCTGAAATATAAAAAAAGTTTGAATTATGATTATTGTTTAAAATTTTGTTAGCAACCATAAAAGTAATTGGTTATAAATGTCTAATACTTTGAAAGAAAATCTTCTTCCAAAAAGTGATTTTAATTCTCAGACAAATGCATTTGAAATTAATTCTAAGCAAAAAATAAAGCACACTGAAGACGATAAAGCAATGATAGAAATTGACAAAGCCTGGAAGTATCTAAAAATAGAATCTAAACTAGACCTTCCACAAACATTTGTCAGTGTTCTTGAAAGCCATTCAGAAAGTGTATTGTGTGTGTGCTTTAGTCCAGATAGCAAATTATTAGCTAGTGCATCGGAAGACAAATCTATTAAAATACATGACTTCATTGAAAAAAAAGAGATTTTAACTTTTTTAGGGCATGAATCAGTAGTTTGGAGTGTAAATTTCAGTCCTGATGGCAAGTTTTTGGTTAGTGGGTCGGATGATAAGAGCATCAAAGTTTGGAATCTTGCTAAAGAAAAAGAAGAATTTTCATTGACAGGACATTCTGATAGAATATGGAGTGTGTGCTTTAGTCCAGATGGAA